>RJVU01026598.1:502904-595879 GCA_003731715.1 Anabarilius grahami | reverse complement strand
TGTGTGTGTATGTACAATAAAGTATAAAATGTTAAACATAAAATGTTATATATATATATAATATTTTATAATTTTTGTTTATGCATAATTATGTATATATTTTTAAATGAAATAATACAAATCTATTTAAACATTATACAAATTTACATATTATTTACATTATCTATAGAAAAATCTATAGAAGAATCTATGTCATATGAAATATATGTGTGTGTGTGTGTGTGTGTGTGTGTGTGTGTACACACATTAATATTTATTCATTCAAGTCTATGATCTTGAAAAATGCTACAGATCTACAAAAATAAGAGAAAACGTGTTTAAAATAACACACAGTTAAGATAAACAATTCAGTCCGACCTGATCAGATGTTTCTTGAAGGCATTTCAGTGACCAGCGTGTGACCTTTGAGAGGAGGAGGTGAGAAGAATAAATGTTGCAGTCGTGGTGAAAGGTCACGTCATCACATTGAGGTCAGCGGTGGTCAGAAACTCAAAAACACACTATCAGAGTGTAGCAAATAGATTACCTGTGTGCTAGATCTATCTATGATGTTTGTTACTACATGGAAAAAGCAAAGAAGTACACAGAAGACTCTGAGTGACACCAATGGATGTTTCTAGAAGAGTAAGTTCAGTCTGCAGGTTTCAGTATGCTGTGCGCTGCCTCCCTCTAGTGTTCAACAGGAAAACTGTCACTGCACACCACACCACAGAGCAGATGAAGTTACTGAGACAGCAGGATCAATCCTGTTCACAGCAGCTCAGCACTGATGTAGTGACATGTTCAAGAGTGCAAGAAGAGCAAATCACAGAATCTCTGTAAATGTGTTTAAAGTTTGGTAAAGAGCACAGAAATCTTGCAAAAGAGATCTTATATATGTGACCATTTAAAGGTCAGTAGTGAATATAACACCTCGTTCCTCTCCTACAGATGACATTTGGACAAAACTCCTGGAAATGTCAAATATAAGTCTTATCATGCTGAGGTCACAGTTTCCTTATCAATATCAGCACTGAACCTGCAAACACACTCCCTACATTCACAAAAGAACAGATCCGTCAGCAGAAATTCACAGTGCTAGTTCAATAAAACTAGTTCACTTAAACAGCTTTTGTAGATTTTCTTATTATTTAAAACAGTTCCAAGCTACATAATAAAAATTTCTATAAAATATATAAAAATACACATTATAAAAAAATAATAATATTTGTTTTATGAATTTAGCTTGTTTTAATATACTTTATATAAATAAAAAAACAGCTGACATGAAATACTTCCTGTATTGTATCTAAAACTACACAATCAAAACAGCATTTTTAAAAATTCTTTAATAATTATTGTGCATGCAATGTTTATAGTAGTATAGTAGATTTGTTTTTGTATATATTTGGAATTTTGTACTTTTAAAAACTTAAAATATACACTTTCCTTCACATAAATGTTAAATTAATATCCTAATGTTGACAAAATATGTATAAATAAATGAATACATTTTAATTAAATTAGCAAATACTAATCTATATATTATTAATATGAATTATTATTACTAAAAAGATAATTATATTAATGAACAAAAATTTAATCAATTAAATTTCAATTTTTTGCTGAATTTAAATAATTAATGAAATGCAAATGAAACCATACATGAACTTTATATCAGGTGAGATGCTGAACTGAACTAACTCGAAGCTAATGCAGGTCGAGCGTCTGTGTCAAACTAAATAAACAAGTTTATTCTGCAACTGGAACATTGGCCTTGGCAGTGGTGATATCTGTGGGATTCACACACCTGTGGGTATCAGCCGTGAGTCAAACACCTGTTCTGTACATCGCTGTGAACTTCTGCAGGCGTATATATGGACGATGGAAGAGCGCAGAAAGACGACAGACTGCAAACATGCTGAGGATCTTGTTGTTGAGTGTGCTGGCCGCCCTGGGTAAGATACCTCTCTCTTTCTGTTGAGAAAAATACATTTGCATTTGCCAAGTTAACAACTGCATAAAAAGTCTATGGACTCAAAATTCGAAATTACTACAATCCTAGTATGTCTAAATGCATTTTTGTGTCCAGCGCTGGCTGAGCCCAGATATATGGAGGATCAGGCCATGGAGGAGAGGGTTGTGGGTGGAGAGGTGGCAAGTTCCAACTCCTGGCCCTGGCAGGTACGACATTTTTACTCAAATGAATCCATTTAAATCTCAATAACTATGATTTTTTAGTGGTTTTCCACAATTAAATGGGCTTGGTTGTACCAGCTTTCCAGATAGCACAGGTACATCTTGTCTGCTTAATCTGGAAAACATCTGTTGTGTACAAACATCTGATTAACATCTTAGAAAAAGCAATTTTACATTCTAAAATATAAACATCTTAAAGACGTTTTCTAAATGTCTATTAAACATCTGACAGGAAACGTCTTAGAGACATTTTACAGATAAGCAAACACTAAAAATGCAAAACATGACTAAATGCAGACATCAAATAGACATCTTTGTGATGTATTTGTGCTTAAGGTGGTTAAGCTATTTTTTTACATATGGTAGAAGGTTTGTTGGAGTCCCACTAACAAGATCAACCAACAAAGAAAGTTGACCTCAGCTCCATAGTAATGGCCATTAAAAAACAGCTTATATCAAGTAAAACTTAAAGCTGGTTTTAACTGGATTTTCCAACATCAATACAGTCCAATCGGCACGTTAAGTTTAAAATACCACTCATATTGAAATGTTTCTACAATTTCTTTTTCCCTCTCATATTTTCAAGTTCTAACTAAATCACCATCTCTGTCTCAGATCTCTCTCCAGTATCTGTCTGGCGGCAGCTACCATCACACCTGTGGTGGGTCTCTGGTCAGAAGGAATTGGGTGATGACCGCCGCCCACTGCGTTGACACGTAATGATTTTTTTTTTTTGTATCTAAATGGTTAAGAAACAACACAAACATTGAGACAAAGCACAAGTCTGCAGAACAAAAGTGGCCATTTTTAAACTGGTGGGTGTTTCTAAATCATGCAAAGAAATAATGGGGTTACTTGACCCCACCCCTAAACTCTACTGTTATTGTGACCTGGGCCAATCAGGTAACAAAGTCGAAAGCGCTCCTCCGTTATGGCCACGCCCACTGATCTGGAAACTCCCATTACTGTCCTGCAGAGACCTATTGACCTTATCCAGAGCAGTGCCATGACAGGCTGTGAGGGATAGACTTACAGTGTTTTCAGTGGCATCCACTGTAAAAAGATGTATAAAGCTCCTAGATAACTTATAATTTTCCACAGCTCATGTTGTCTGGAGTACTTTTTTCTTATAGATTCTTGTAAAGAAATTTTTGCAGTTTCACCTGCAGAACAATCCAACAACACATTAAATAACTGTACGACCCACTGAAGTG
Organism: Anabarilius grahami; assembly: GCA_003731715.1. Taxonomy (NCBI): domain Eukaryota; kingdom Metazoa; phylum Chordata; class Actinopteri; order Cypriniformes; family Xenocyprididae; genus Anabarilius; species Anabarilius grahami. The sequence goes on along the minus strand of RJVU01026598.1, from coordinate 592,487 downwards.
AGGTACGTATATATATCCCTCACAGCTGTGAATAAGGTCTATACTTGATCTGGAGCACACCTGTTAAGACTGTCGCAGTTCGCCCTCTGGTGGCAGATGTAATTCACTTTCAATGTGTTTGCAAAACATTTTTGGTTGTAGTCGTACAATGGATTCAGACAGCTGCTAACAATCAAAACTCTTCTAATTTTGTCAGTTTTTCACCTTTAATCAGAATCGACAAGTCAATGGAAATTTCGTGCCTTTAAGACAGCGTCAAAACAGGATGTAAAAGATTTTTGAAAAGTGTTCAATTGTTCCTGAATCTATACCTATATTTTTCTGAATGTGTTTCCTCTGCAGCTCAAGAACATGGCGTATTGTCCTGGGCGACCACGACATCTACAACCACGAAGGTCGCGAGCAGTACATGAGCGTCAGTCAAGTTGTCATCCACCCCAACTGGAACAGAAACAATGTGGCTTCTGGGTGTGTATATAACATGCACACCATACACGACAGTGACGACAATCATACACAACATATACACGACTATATCGATAAATATTCGTAAGGCCTATAACTTTTAACACAACAAACTCGACTGTATCAATAGTTCTACACTGCAAAAACTCTAGTGTTAAATTAACTCTCCTGGGAGTATATGTGAGACCACACTCCAGAGTGTTAAAGTGTTAAAATAGTCTTAAAAGAACACTGAAAGGTGTTAAAGTTAATTAGATAATTAAGTGTTTAATTGAGTGATAATTGACCATTATTGAAGACACCTGATGTTAACAAGCAGAATCACCAAAGGAGAAAATCACAATTTTAAAGTCACCATCATGGAGATCAGGGTTTGCTTTAGTCTTGACCCTTGACCTTTTAATATTAGATTTTGTTTGGCTGCTGTAACTGAATTATAACAGCCATTATTTGACCTGAATCAATAAACTCATTTAGAGCCCAATCTCTGAGTTAGATTTTTAGATTTCATATTAGTTTTGATTGTAATGAAAATATATATTATTGCAGAGATTTAAAAAAAATAAAAAATTATTAGCGGAAGATTGAAGATAATAGTAATATACAGGTAAAATTATAAAATAAACTCAATAACTCATGTTCTCCACTCCACACAATTTATTTTTATTTATTTTAATATTTTGCAGTAATGACATCAAACACATCATATATCAGCAATTACGCATTTAACTTTAATGCTTCGCACACAACAATATCTACAATTACACATTATATCTAAGCAGAATACTTGACTGTATTGAGTTTTTGACATAAATTTCATTCACGACTACCTGGACTTACATCAACACAACATTCATGATCGTGTCAAAAATCTTCTAAAGTTATAGCGCCCCCTAGCATGAGAAATGAAATGCGTGTTGTAGACTGTGATGTCTGTTCTTTGTTTTCCAGATATGATATCGCTCTTATGCGTCTGTCCTCTGACGCCACTCTGAACTCATACGTGAAGCTGGCCACCCTTCCACCCTCAGGACAGGTTCTGCCCCACAACAACGCCTGTTACATCACCGGCTGGGGCCGCACTCAGAGTCAGTTTCACTTCAAATAGCTTTGATGTTTCCTGAAGTCATTTGCTTGTACTGATGATTCCTGTCTCTCATGCAGCTGGTGGGTCACTCTCCGCTAAGCTGAAACAGGCCTACCTGCCCGTGGTGGCCCAAAGTACCTGCTCTCGTAGCGACTGGTGGGGAAGCACTGTAAAGAACACCATGGTGTGCGCTGGTGGCGGCAGCTTGTCTGGATGTCAGGTGAGAAAGACTGACAGTCAAACAGATCATGAACTGTTTCCTGTAGAAAGTAAAATGTCCCATTTTGGCTCCTGTTGTGTTGTTTTAGGGTGACTCTGGCGGTCCTCTGAACTGCCAGGTGAGCGGTCAGTACGTCGTCCATGGTGTGACCAGCTTTGTGTCATCATCGGGTTGTAATGCCTACCAGAAGCCAACAGTCTTCACTCGTGTGTCTGCCTACAGCAGCTGGATTAGTGGCGTAAGTGCAATCATTTTGTCATTTTAATAAACTTTACATAAGAAACTAGCAAACAATAAATGTCATCATGACTGTATCTTATAATAACCTGTTTTATTTCAAATTTCTTGTGCCATTTTGTTCATTTCAGATCATTGGATAAGCAAAAAAACTGAGAAGATGAAAGACAAACATCCTCCATTTACCAATGTTTAACATCTGCAATGGCCAAAAATACTGACAATAAACTTTACATCTAATCTTGGGCTGCTTTTGAATCATTTTAAAGATATGTTGCTTTTTAGATGAATTTCTACATTTAAGAAGAGCAAATATTAAATAGGTAAAATTGTTTGCTCAGTGGAAAAAATTCACAACATTTCGGTGAAATTTCATGGACAAAAAGGTCCATTGTCAACAGTGTGCTTGAAACAAAGCTTGAAACAAAGTCACTATTAAGCCAAGCGTCTTTCTGTTGGTCAGTAAGGCAAATTCATGTGACCAACTTCAACACGAGTGAAATCAGCACGGGGAAATGTTTCACCCTCGGATATTAATACCAGCAGTGTATCTACATCTTATATGATCTATATCAGCAGTATATAGTTCATCTTATATGAACATTTATTAATTGAGCAGATCATTTTATCCAAATTACTTGCAAATGAAAATAATGAATGAAAATAAATGAAAAGGAACATAATAAAAGTAGTGGAACACAAAAAGCAAAACCAAAAAAACAGGCAATAAACCCCCAATCAGAGTCATAAGCACCTCATTAATATTAATATTTATAATATTACCAATTATAAATCATTGTCCAAATCGACAAGAGTCAAGCAGATTCCAGCCACTACAAAATATAGATCTGCCTAACACAAACCACACAGAAACAAATCACTGCTATACAGTACATATAAGGTCCATACACTAACAAGTTAAGGATTGTAGTAAAATAAATTCATAAATATATAACATAAAAATATAGATAGAGGAACTAGTTGAACCAAGTTCAGTTATGATCACATTTAGCTTTATTCACAAGCACCAAAAATAATAGTCAATAATAAAATCTCTGAAATTGTTTACAATTATTATGTTATATTACTGTTGAGGGTTTATTATATTAATTAAGGGTATCCCCTCCTGCTCATCCTCTTCGTCTGTATTTCTTTCTCTCTCTGTAAGAAAACAAAGAATAGGTTAAAAAGGTTGATGTCACAGCTTTATTAAGTGTTAATAAGCAACCGATAACTGTGTTTGAAAATCAAGCATTTCTACCTGATCAAAAACACTCAAAATGATAGTGTTGTCAAACCGCAAAGAAGTGAGACATTTAAAAGAAAATTGAGAAAATTAAAACTTGAAAATATTTATAGTTGTCTCTACATGTAAAGCTGAGAAAGGATAAATTATTTTAACACTAAAAGAGTTTAACATCAACTTTAAACCAGAACAATTTAAGTGAATTTAATTTACTGCAATATGTTCATTTTAGAGCATCTGTTCACAGAGACAACATAAATGAGACTACTGAGATACTCACCGTGGATTTAGTCTCTCGGCTGCTGATGATCAGTAAACTCCAGCATGTTCAGTTGTGCTGTTTGTTATAATCAGAGATCATAACAAGTTTGATTAAGTTTCTGATCATAACAGTTTGATTATTCAGATTGAATATGTCTTTTATTCATTTCTCTTTTAGCTATGAGTCTGTCTTCAGCTCCAAACAGCCACAGTATCAGATCATCATCTTGTATTTCAGTATCATTGTATAGCGTGAACGAATCTCCCTCCGTCGCTGACACGGTATTCTCTTTATTTTGTCCCAGCACCACATAAAAGAGAAAAACATGGACATTACAACAGGTGATCTGACTGCCTTGGTTACATTGAAACTAACTGCTGACATTAATTACGAAGTCAAGAGGATAAATTTTGCTCAATATTGTGATGGATTTCTGTGTTGGACCCACATAATTAATACAAGTTTGGATTTGGACCGACATTTCAGTGTTGAACTATTTACTAAAGCAAACCTGGATGATCAAAACCAGTGTTTCTAGCCTGTGCCATGGTCATCCCAGATAACAAAAATACCCAAGTAAGAAAGTAAGTACGTACAGTAAGAAAAGCTGTAATTATAAAACGGCCTTTACAAAGTGTTTTACAGAAGAGAAATACAAAGAAAAAAAAATCATACATACACATAGAAATAAGATAGTGAAATGATTAATTTCTAATGTTCTGTTTTTTTTAAAGACCAGACAACTTTGAATGACATTCTATTAACATTACTGGAAGAACGTTTGTTCATAACTTTGAGAGAACCTGGACAGAACGTTTATAATATATTCAGTGCAATCTGCATACACCCAAGTGTTAAGGGATGGGGTGTACCTTTTTTCTAATAATCGTGTGTTTTTTGTATAATTCACACTGTATGAATTCATACAAAATTGTCACCTTGTAACATAGTTATATTTTCCTGTGAGATCAAGTCTTTTTCAGTTGTTTGTGTCTTTTTAACTATTAGAAATCTGTATCAAGAGCATTAAAAGCATCAAAACAGTGCTAAATATGATTGCGTTACTCACCGTGGGCAACCACCATGAATCTCTTGCATGTGCTCTTTTTGCCTCTGGTGATTTTTAGTGTATAAACGTCTGAATGTGCTCTGCTGATATTCCTGATGGTCAGATCTCCAGTTTGCTGGTTTATCTGCAATCGGTCTCTGAATCTCCCATCGGGACCTTTATAGAACAAGGTCTGATTGGTGGCTCCGTTGAGTTCAGCTATAAAAGTGTCTTTATCGCTAAACTTCCACAGTATCCGATCATCATTCTTCAGTTCGGTAACTCCAGTTTGTAGAATCACAGAATCTCCAACTGTATATTTCAGCGTATTCACTGACAGCGAGAGAAACATATAGAAGAAACATGTGAATGTGCATGTGAACCAGATTATCAATACTGTGATTATCTTGAGCTACTCACACCAGACAAGAACATTGAATTTCTTGTATGAAACTGTATTGCTGCTCTTGATCTGTACTTCGTAAACTCCAGAGTCGGTGCTTTTGGTGTTTGTGATGGTGAGGTCTCCAGTTCGATCGTCCAGCTCCAGTCTGTCTCTGAATCTCTCGTCATCAACATCGTAGACGCTGGTCTCATTGGTTTGCCCATCAACTTTGGCAATGAGGGCATTTTTAGGTTCAAACTTCCACAGAATCAGATCCTCTTTCTGAATTTCAGTAATACCGGTCTGCAGACGGACAGGCTCTCCCTCCGTGAANCAGAATCTCCAACTGTATATTTCAGCGTATTCACTGACAGCGAGAGAAACATATAGAAGAAACATGTGAATGTGCATGTGAACCAGATTATCAATACTGTGATTATCTTGAGCTACTCACACCAGACAAGAACATTGAATTTCTTGTATGAAACTGTATTGCTGCTCTTGATCTGTACTTCGTAAACTCCAGAGTCGGTGCTTTTGGTGTTTGTGATGGTGAGGTCTCCAGTTCGATCGTCCAGCTCCAGTCTGTCTCTGAATCTCTCGTCATCAACATCGTAGACGCTGGTCTCATTGGTTTGACCATCAACTTTGGCAATGAGGGCATTTTTAGGTTCAAACTTCCACAGAATCAGATCCTCTTTCTGAATTTTAGTAATACCGGTCTGCAGACGGACAGGCCCTCCGTGAATTTCAGTGTGTCCACTTCATTTCATAAAGAAACAGAAACATGTTTGCTGACAAGCAGATGAACAACTCAAAACCCACATTAAACCCCTTTTTAGAAGTTTAAAATGAATAAATGAACACGTTTAAAGACAATACTGTAGGGTATTTGAAGTATTTGAGCCACGCACCTCGTACAATAACCTTGAATCTCTTTGTTTTGGTCGCTTTGCTGCTGGTGATCTGTAGATGATAATCTCCAGAGATTCGGATCCTGATGTCGCTGATGGTCAGATCTCCAGTTTGCTGGTCCAGCTGCAGTTTGTCTCTGAACCGCTCATCATCAGCATACGAAATGTTACCAGCCTTTTTGTGGATTTGAGCGATGACCAAGTCTTGCGGTCCAAACTTCCAGAGTACTTCATCATCTCTCTGGATTTCAGTTGCACCGGTTTTCAGCGTGACAGAATTTCCTTCCGTCACTGACACCATTTTCTTTTCAGTCTCAACACCAAGGTATAAAATGTTTTTACATATGTTTCATGGTTCAGGTAGTCAAAATTAAAAAAAAATGTGGATGAACAAACTACTGTAAATAATTTCACACAAAAAAAAAAAGGCAAAATTTGCTAGCGAGCTGCCTACATAAGTAACATTTTAAAGTGCATTCCTAATGAAAGGGCTGTTCTAAAAAGAAAAAGATGTTCTTTTTGCTGTTGGTTTTCAATTTATTTTAAAAGTAACAAACATTTATAGGATTCTGGAACTTTATTGTATCTTAAGTAAGAACAAGAATTACTTTTCAGCCACAGTAAATTCCTATTGCATGATTCTTTAAAGCTACATAGTTACTCAATAAATGAAAACATAATTATGCAAATGAAATTAACTTTTAGGAGCCTATTTTAATGGTGGCCTATTTAACGATTTAAGCGCATGGCGCAAGTGCACTTAGGGCGTGTCCGAATCCACTTTTGCTAGTTTAACGACAGGAAAAACGGTCGGCGTGTCAGGCACATGGTCTAAAAGGGTTGTCCCTATTCTCTTAATGAGTCATGGGTGTGTTTTGGGCGTAACATGCAATAAACCAATCAGAGTCTCATCTCCCATTCCCTTTAAAAGCCAGTTGCGCTTATGCCATGGTGGATTCACTATTTACCTGGCGGAATTTGCATTCGGACAAACTGAACACTTCTCCAGTGAGGAAACGGACCACCTATGGGACAAACCGGATTCCACCAAAGCATTTTTATCTTTATGCACAAAATAATAATCGTTTTACAATGTAACTTATATTTTTAATATGTGGCATGTTTGTGTGCTGCTGCACGTCCCTGTGTGTGTAATAAGCAGAGTGTACGCATGTTGTGTACCCACATATAGGCACATATTACTAATGCGCTGTTTAAATAAAAAAATAATAATTGTGCCATTGACTTTAGACCAGGGCCCGTATGTATAAAGCTGCTAAATATACTTTATATAAATAAAAAAATAGCTGACATGAAATACTTCCTGTATTGTATCTAAAACTACACAATCAAAACAGCATTTTTTAAAATTCTTTAATAATTATTATGCATGCAATGTTTATATTTGTATAGTAGATTTGTTTTTGTATATGTTTGGAATTTTGTACTTTTAAAAGATTTTTTAAAATATACACTTTCCTTATAGGTTCACATAAATGTTAAATTAATATCTTAATGTTGACAAAATATATATAAATAAATAAATACATTTTAATTAAATTAGCAAATACTAATCTATATATTATTAATATGAATTATTATTACTAAAAAGATAATTATAGTAATGAATAAAAATTTAATTAAATCAATTACATTTCTATTTTTTGCTGAATTTAAATAATTAATGAAATGCAAATGAAACCATACATGAACTTTATATTAGGTGAGATGCTGAACTGAACTAACTCGAAGCTAATGCAGGTCGAGCGTCTGTGTCAAACTAAATAAACAAGTTTATTCTGCAACTGGAACATTGGCCTTGGCAGTAGTGATATCTGTGGGATTCACACACCTGTGGGTATCATGAGTCAAACACGTGTTCCGTACCGCNAATGTTGACAAAATATATATAAATAAATAAATACATTTTAATTAAATTAGCAAATACTAATCTATATATTATTAATATGAATTATTATTACTAAAAAGATAATTATAGTAATGAATAAAAATTTAATTAAATCAATTACATTTCTATTTTTTGCTGAATTTAAATAATTAATGAAATGCAAATGAAACCATACATGAACTTTATATTAGGTGAGATGCTGAACTGAACTAACTCGAAGCTAATGCAGGTCGAGCGTCTGTGTCAAACTAAATAAACAAGTTTATTCTGCAACTGGAACATTGGCCTTGGCAGTAGTGATATCTGTGGGATTCACACACCTGTGGGTATCGTGAGTCAAACACGTGTTCCGTACTTCTGTGAACTTCTGCGGGCATATATATGGACGACGGAAGAATTCAGAAAGAAGACAGACTGCAAACATGCTGAGGATCTTGTTGTTGAGTGTGCTGGCCACCCTGGGTAAGATACCTCTCTCTTTCTGTTGAGAAAAACACACTTGCATTTGGCTTAGATATTGCCATGTTAACAACTGCATAAAAAACTGAGTCTATATGGACTCAAAATTCAAAATTACTACAATCCTAGTATGTCTAAATGCATTTTTGTGTCCAGCGCTGGCTGAGCCCAGATATATGGAGGATCAGGCCATGGAGGAGAGGGTTGTGGGTGGAGAGGTGGCAAGTCCCAACTCCTGGCCCTGGCAGGTACGACATTTAAACAATAACTCGATTGAAATCCTTTTCAATCTCAATAACTAAGCTTTTTTGGTGGTTTTCCACAATTAAATGGGCATGGTGGTACCAGCTACCCAGATATCACACACACGTCGCTTAATCTGGAAAACATCTGTTGTGTACAAACTTTTGATTAACATCTTATAAAAAGCAGTTTTACATTCTAAAATATAAACATCTTAAAGAAGTTTTCTAAATGTCTATTTATCATCTGACAGGAAACGTCTTAGAGACATTTTACAGATGTCCAAACACTCTACAAACACATCTTGCAGATGTAAATCAAGTAGACGTCTCCGTGATGTACATGTGCTATCAGGGTTAAGATGGTCAAGCTATTTATAAATATAGTAGAAAGTTTGTTGGAGTCCCACTAACAAGATCAACCAAGATGATGGTCTACAATAATGGCCATAAAAAAACAGCTTATATCAAGTAAAACTTAAAGCTGGTTTTAACTGAATTTTCCAACATCAATACAGTCCAATCAGCGCATTAAGTTTGAAAATACCACTCATATTGAAATGTTTCTTAATTTATTTTTTTTCAAGTTCTAACTAAATCATCGTCTCTGTCTCAGATCTCTCTCCAGTATCTGTCTGGCGGCAGCTACTATCACACCTGTGGTGGGACTCTGATCAGAAGGAATTGGGTGTTGACCGCCGCCCACTGCGTTGACACGTAATGATTTTTATTTTTTTTTGTATCTAAATGGTTAAAGGATTAGTTCACTTTCAAATTAAAATTTCCATATAATTTACTTACCCCCATGTCATCCAAGATGTCCATGTTTTTCAGTCGAAAAGAAATGAAGGTTTCTGATGAAAACATTCCAGGATTTTTCTCCTTATAGTGGACTTCAATGGCCTCCAAACGGTTGAAGGTCAAAATTACAGTTTCATTGCAGCTTCAAAGTGTTCTACGTGATCCCAGACGAGAAATAAGGGTCTTATCTAGAGAAACCATATTTCTCGTCTGGGATCACGTAGAATGCTTTGAAGCTGCACTGAACTAACTGTTGAAGTCCACTATAAGGAGAATAATCCTGGAATGTTTTCATCAAAAACCTTCATTTCTTTTCGACTGAAAAAAGAAAGACATGAACATCTTGGATGACATGGGGGTGAATAAATTATCAGGATATTTTAATTTGAAAGTGAACTAATCCTTTAAGAAACAACACAAACATTGAGACAAATCACAAGTATGAATCTGAAGGAGTTTGAGGTGTCTGCAGAATAAAAATAGGCATTTTTAAACTGGTGGGTGTTTCTAAATCATGCAAAGAAATGATGCGCTTTACTTGACCCCACCCCTAAACTCTACTGTCACTGTGATGTGGGCCAATCAGGTAACGAAGTCGAAAGCGCCCCTCCGTTATGGCCTCGCCCACTGATCTGGTAACTCCCATTACTGTCCTGCAGAGACCTACTGATCTTCATTCCCGTTAAAAAGCAAAGATGGCGCTGCTGTGAATAAGGTCTATACTTGACTGTCGCAGTTCGCCCTCTGGTGGAAAATGTAATTCACTTTTAATGTGTTTGCAAAACATTTTTTGGTTGTAGTCGTACAATGGATTCAGACAGCTGTGTATTAAAAATCAAATCTCTTCTAATTTTGTCAGTTTTTCACCTTTAATCAGAATTGACAAGTCAATGGAAATCCCGCGCCTTAAGACAGCGTCAATGCAGGATGTAATAGATTTTTAAAAAGTGTTCAGTTGTTCCTGAATCTATACCTATATTTTTCTGAATGTGTTTCCTCTGCAGCTCGAGAACATGGCGTGTTGTCCTGGGCGACCACGACATCTACAACCACGAAGGTCGCGAGCAGTACATGAGCGTCAGTCAAGTGTACATCCACCCCAACTGGAACAGCAACAGTGTGGCTGCTGGGTGTGTATATAACATGCACAACATACACGACTGTGGCAACAGTTATACACAATATATACACGACTATATGGATAAATACTCGTAAGGCCTATAACTTTTTAACACAAACTCAACTGTATCAATAGAACTTTAACGAAGCACAAACTACAATACTATATTGCCAAGCCAATTACACATATATAACACACATATAAAAAGTAAACACCTTTAACGTAATATGACTGTCTCGATCATTTTACCTTTAACGCAACACACTCTTTGCGGCTCTCTGAAAATCTTGATTGGTCAGTCGCAGCATTTAGCTGTCAGAGATTTTGTAATAACTGTCACCCCGTCACCCATAGCAGTGTTTTATATTACTCTGCTGATTCAGGTAACTAACAGTTGTGCCAAATTAAGCCCTGCCAAATGATTACCCCCCTCATTAAAGTTGCTGTCAGATTGCCTAATCTTAACCCAACCCCTAATCCTAACCCCTCCCCCTCACCTATGTAAACCTACCAATACTAGGGGTAGTAATCTGGCAACACCTGTGCTATTTTCCTATCTTTCATATCATTCCACAGAGTCATGCATTCTTATTTCAAATAGTGAAAGTGAAAGTGATGTGTGGCCAAGTATGGTGTTCCATACTTGGAATTTGTGCTCTGGGTTTCACCCGTCCAAATGCACACACACAGCAGCGAGCACTAAACTTTTGCTGTGGCTGAAGGGATTGGGGGTTAGGTGCCTTGCTCAAGGTCACCTCATTTATGTGTAATAAGAGTGGAAGAGAGCCTGTTCATTCACTCCCCCACCTACATTTACTGCCGGTGTTGTGCTGAATTTTGACCCCCTGACAAATTATTACCCCTCTCTTTGAAGTTGCAACCCGATTGCCTAATCTTAACCCCACCTGTAACCCTAACCCCTCCCCAACCCTACTCCTAAATCTACCAATACTAGGGGGGTGATAATCTGGAAGGGGGTCAGAATTCGTCACAACACCTGTTATGAGACTCGAACCTGCAACCTTCGGGTTATACGTCGGGTTATAAGCAAGCGCAATCTTGCATATCACTTTTTGATTGTAGTAAAAATCCACTTAGAGGACTTTAGTAATAGTATAACTAAAGTATAATATTTTAATATTTTGCAGTAATGACACATCATATATCAGCAATTACGCATTTAACTTTAATGCTTCACATACAACAATATCTACAATTACACATTATATCTAAGCAGAATACTTGACTGTATTGAGTTTTTGACAAATTTCATACACGACTACCTGGACTTACATCAACACAACATTCATGATCGCATCAAAGATCTTCTAAAGTTATAGCGCCCCCTAGCATGAGAAATGAAATGCGTGTTGTAGACTGTGATGTCTGTTGTTTGTTTTCCAGATATGATATCGCTCTTCTGCGTCTGTCCTCTGACGCCACTCTGAACTCATACGTGAAGCTGGCCACCCTTCCACCCTCTGGACAGGTTCTGCCCCACAACAACGTCTGTTACATCACCGGCTGGGGCCGCACTCAGAGTCAGTTTAACTTCAAATAGCTTTGGTGTTTCCTGAAGTCATTTGCTTGTACTGATGATTCCTGTCTCTCATGCAGCTGGTGGGTCACTCTCTGCTCAGCTGAAACAGGCCTACCTGCCCTTGGTGGACCACAGTACCTGCTCTCGTAGCGACTGGTGGGGAAGCACCGTGAAGAACACCATGGTGTGCGCTGGTGGCGGCAGCTTGTCTGGATGCAATGTGAGAAAGACTGACTGTCAAACAGATCATGAACTGTTATTTCATACTGCAGGAAAATGTCTCATTTTGGCTCCTGTTGTGTTGTTTTAGGGTGACTCTGGCGGTCCTCTGAACTGCCAGGTGAGCGGTCAGTACGTCGTCCATGGAGTGACCAGCTTTGTGTCATCATTGGGTTGTAATACCAACCAGAAGCCAACAGTCTTCACTCGTGTGTCTGCCTACAGCAGCTGGATTAGTGGCGTAAGTGCAATCATTTTGTCATTTTAATAAACTTTACATAAGGAACCAACAAACAATAAATATCATGACTGTATCTTATAATACTCTGTTTTCATTTCATATTTCTTGTGCCATTTTGTTCATTTCAGATCATTGGATAAACAAAAAAACTGAGAAGATGAAAGACAAACATCCTCCATTTACCAATGTTTAACATCTGCAATGGCCAAAAATACTTACAATAAACTTTACATCTAATCTTGATAAATGCTTTTGAATCATTTTAAAGATTATGTCCTTGTTTAATCTAGTTTGATCAAAACCAATAAATACATTTAGTAGAGCACTTATCTATTTGAAGTTTTATTTTTTTTTAAAAGAGGAACTTGTTCATACTTAATGGTGCAGACATATTAACCCCTTCAGACCTTGCGGTCATTGGAATGAACATCACATGGTTTTTAATTTAAATCAATAAAATTTAATGTTTTATAATATGAGTAATGCCTGGTTACTGATTGGTCTCTGATCAACCAATAGCAGTGAAAATATGTTGTCTATTGTAGTGATGTAAAAAAGTCTAATTTTAATTAATTACAGATCACAAAAATGTTGCTTTTTAGATGAATTTCTACATTTAAGAAGAGCAAATATTAAATAGGTAAAATTGTTTGCTCAGTGGAAAAAATTCACAACATTTCGGTGAAATTTCATGGACAAAAAGGTCCATTGTCAACAGTGTGCTTTAAACAAAGCTTGAACCAAAGTCACTATTAAGCCAAGCGTCTTTCTGTTGGTCAGTAAGGCAAATTCATGTGACCAACTTCAACACGAGTGAAATCTGCACAGGGAAATGTTTCACCCTCGGATATTAATACCAGCAGTGTATCTACATCTTATATGATCTATATCAGCAGTATATAGTTCAGCTTATATGAACATTTATTAATTGAGCAGATCATTTTATCCAAATTACTTGCAAATGAGAATAATGAATGAATAAAATGAAAAGGAACATAATAAAAGTCGTGGAACACAAAAAGCAAAACCAAAAAAACAGGCAATAAACCCCCAATCAGAGTCATAAGCACCTCATTAATATTAATATTTATAATATTACCATTTATAAATCATTGTCCAAATCGACAAGAGTCAAGCAGATTCCAGCCACTACAAAATATAGATCTGTCTAACACAAAACACACAGTAACAAATCTGCCATACAGCACATATAAGGTCCATACACTAACAAGTTAAGGATTGTAGTAAAATAAATTCATAAATATATAACATACAAATATAGATAGAGGAACTAGTTGAACCAAGTTCAGTTATGATCACATTTAGTTTTATTCACAAGCACCAAAAATAATAGTCAATAATAAAATCTCTGAAATTGTTTACAATTATTATGTTATATTACTGTTGAGGATTTAATATATTAATTAAGCGTATCCCCTCCTGCTCATCCTCTTCGTCTGTATTTCTTTCTCTCTCTGTAAGAAAACAAAGAATAGGTTAAAAAGGTTGATGTCACAGCTTTATTAAGTGTTAATAAGCAACCGATAACTGTGTTTGAAAATCAAGCATTTCTACCTGATCAAAAACACTCAAAATAATAGTGTTGTCAAACCGCAAAGAAGTGAGACATTTAAAAGAAAATTGAAAAAATTAACCCTTAAAATGCTTATAGTTGTCTCTACATCTAAAGCTGAGAAAGGATCAATTATTTTAACACTAAAAGAGTTACATCTACTTTAAACTAGAACAATTTAAGTGCATTTTAATTTACTGCAATATGTTCATTTTAGAGCATCTGTTCACAGAGACAACATAAATGAGACCACTGAGATACTCACCATGGATTGTAACTTTATATCTCTTGTATTTAGTCTCTCGGCTGCTGATGATCAGTAGTTTATAAACTCCAGCATGTTCAGTTGTGCTGTTTGTTATGATCAGAGATCCAGTTTGATGATTCAGATTGAATATGTTTTTGAGTTTCCCTTCAGTACCATAATAAGCACAGGCACTTTTATTCATTTCTCTTTTAGCTATGAGTCTGTCTTCAGCTCCAAACAGCCACAGTATCAGATCATCATCTTGTATTTCAGTATCATTGCATAGCGTGAACGAATCTCCCTCCGTCACTGACACGGTCTTCTCTTTATTTTGTCCCAGCACCACATAAAAGAGAAAAACATGGACATTATAACAGGTGATCTGACTGCCTCGGTTACATTGAAACTAACTGCAGACATTAATTACAAAGTCAAGAGGGTAAATTTTGCTCAATATTGTGATGGATTTCTGTGTTGGACCCACATAAACTAATACAGGTTTGGATTTGGACCGACATTTCAGTGTTGAACTATTTATTAAAGCAAACCTGGATTATCAAAACCAGTGTTTCTGTGCCATGGTCATCCCAGATAACAAAAATACCCAAGTAAGAAAGTAAGTACAGTAAGTAAAGCTTTAATTATATAGCACCTTTTAAAGTGTTTTACAGAAGAGAAATACACAGAAAAAAACATACACATAGAAATAAGATAGTGAAATTAATGTTTTGCTAATATTCCTATTAAGTTATGGAAACATTATTTCTGAATTTTCTCTGAACGTTCAGAATGTCCAGTTTTTTTTAACTATTTTAAAAAATAAATAAAAAAAACTCTTGGTTAAGTGAATATTCCATTTTAGAATTTTGCAAATATTATGGGAATGTTACTTTTGAATGTTCTCTAAACATTCTGAAACAAGTAGTAACATTAGACGATAGACAAACATCCAACTAAAACGTTTGAGAGAAAAAAAAAAATCCATGAACGATGTATAAATAATGTTTTTATGCTAACGTTTTGCAAACATTTTTAAAGACCAGACAACTTTGAATGACATTCTATTAACGTTACTGGAAGAATGTTTGTTCATAACTTTGAGAGAACCTGGACAGAACGTTCTGAGAACGTTCCCTGTTAGCTGGGATGAGATTTCAGCCAACATATTTTTCTTTTCAAAAGACTGCTGTGTGAATTCTTACCACCTCTTTCCTGAGTTAAAAAGTCTGATTAAAAAGACCTTTTTATGGTATACTTTGAGTAAAAATAATTCACAATGCAAAATGTGTGCCAGCCAGTCTCATTTTCCTTGCTTTATCCACCAAATTAAATTATAGCCCAATATATTTGGTGCAATCTGCATACACCCACCAAGTGTTAAGGGATGGGGTGTACCTTTTTTCTAATAATCGTGTGTTTTTTTGTATAATTCACTGTATGAATTCATACAAAATTGTCACCTTGTAACATAGTTATATTTTCCTGTGAGATCAGGTCTTTTTCAGTTGTTTGTGTCTTTTGATCTATTAATAATCTGTGTCAAGAGCATTAAAAGCATCAAAACAGTGCTAAATATGATTGCGTTACTCACCGTGGGCAACCACCATGAATCTCTTGCATGTGCTCTTTTTGCCTCTGGTGATTTTTAGTGTATAAACGTCTGAATGTGCTCTGCTGATATTCCTGATGGTCAGATCTCCAGTTTGCTGGTTTATCTGCAATCGGTCTCTGAATCTCCCATCGGGACCTTTATAGAACAAGGTCTGATTGGTGGCTCCGTTGAGTTCAGCTATAAAAGTGTCTTTATCGCTAAACTTCCACAGTATCCGATCATCATTCTTCAGTTCGGTAACTCCAGTTTGTAGAATCACAGAATCTCCAACTGTATATTTCAGCGTATTCACTGACAGCGAGAGAAACATATAGAAGAAACATGTGAATGTGCATGTGAACCAGATTATCAATACTGTGATTATCTTGAGCTACTCACACCAGACAAGAACATAGAATTTCTTGTATGAAACTGTATTGCTGCTCTTGATCTGTACTTCGTAAACTCCAGAGTCGGTGCTTTTGGTGTTTGTGATGGTGAGGTCTCCAGTTCGATCGTCCAGCTCCAGTCTGTCTCTGAATCTCTCGTCATCAACATCGTAGACGCTGGTCTCATTGGTTTGACCATCAACTTTGGCAATGAGGGCATTTTTTGGTTCAAACTTCCACAGAATCAGATCCTCTTTCTGAATTTCAGTAATACCGGTCTGCAGACGGACAGGCTCTCCCTCCGTGAATTTCAGTGTGTCCACTTCATTTCATAAAGAAACAGAAACATGTTTGCTGACATGCAGATGAACAACTCAAAACCCACATTAGACCCCTTTATAAATGAACACGTTTAAAGACAATACTGTAGGGTATTTGAATAATTTGAGCCACGCACCTCGTACAATAACCTTGAATCTCTTTGTTTTGGTCGCTTTGCTGCTGGTGATCTGTAGATGATAATCTCCAGAGATTCGGATCCTGATGTCGCTGATGGTCAGATCTCCAGTCTGCTGGTCCAGCTGCAGTTTGTCTCTGAACCGCTCATCATCAGCATACGAAATGTTACCAGCTTTTTTGTGGATTTGAGCGATGACCATGTCTTGCGGTCCAAACTTCCAGAGTACTTCATCATCTCTCTGGATTTCAGTTGCACCGGTTTTCAGCGTGACAGAATTTCCTTCCGTCACTGACACCGTTTTCTTTTCTGTCTCAACATCAAAGTATAAAATGTTTTTACAGATGTTTCATTGTTCAGGTGGTCAAAATTAAAAAATTTAGTGAATGAACAAACTATTGTAAATAAATTCACAAAAAACAAAGCTAAAAAAACCAGCAAAATTTGTTAGCGAGCTGCCTAATCCATATTTTGGGAAAATGCTTTGAAAATTTTGAATATCTCAAAAATACACTGTGGGCAAATTTACTACCCTTTCGTTATGTTCGTGGATGAAAACATGCACTAAATTAAACTGCTGTAAAAATGTATCAGATAAATAGTTTTTTTGCATAAATCTGTTAATCAACCCCAGTCCTGATCAAAACTACTAAATGTTAAAAAAAAATCCAGGATCCAGGTCTTACTCTCTCACACACACACACACACACACACACAACTATAATATACCATTACACTCCATATAACTCCATATAAAAAAGCCAGAAACTAATCTTTTTTTTGCACAGGCCTATCTAAAGGATTAATGGTGCCACCTGGTGATCAACTGTAAAAATGACAATTTTTACCTCTTCCCAACGCGGAAAACCACCATAAATCAAGAATGCATGATTATATGGTGTCATGGCTTTGCAATCAAAAAATGTCGTTATAATGGAAGTCAATGGGGCAAAAACAGCCACGAACAGTAAATGAGGGAGAAAAAATTCAAATCTGATGCTGCACAAAAACTAACAATGCATCAAAACCAATGTTGTTACTAATCTTTCACATGTCCAAGACTGTGATAAAAGGTAAAAAACAATCCAGTACACAATCACTTTTTGTATTGAAAATAAGTCATTTTGTGTGTTTTTTCCCCCCCAAATCAGTGACATCATTAATAAACTTGGCAATAAAAGAGTAAAAATCCTGGATTTTTTTTTTACATTTAGTAGTTTTGATCAGGACTGAAAAATGTATCAGATAAATATTTTTTAAAATATATATATATATATATTTATCTGATACATTTTTACAGCAGTTTAATTTAGTGGATGTTTTCATCCACGAACATAACGAAAGGGTAGTAAATTTGAACAATACACAAGGGTTAAGTAAGAACAAGAATTTCAGACTGCTTTTCAGCTACAGTAAATTCCTGTTTTTTCTTAAAACCTACTGCATGATTCTTTAAAGCTACATAGTTGCTCAATAAATTAAAACAAAATTATGCAAATTAATTTTTAGAGGCCTATTTTAATGATGGCCTATTTAACGATTTAAGCGCACGGCGCAAGTGCACTTAGGACATGTCCAAGTCCACTTTTGCCATTGACTTTAGACTATGGGCTGTATGTATAAAGCCGCTCAGAGTAAAATTTTAGTCTTAAGTGTGTCAAAATTATAAGAATGATGTAATTTTACTCTTATTACTAGACTTAAGAATAAGTATGATTCACAGCTCCTATATTATTTCAGAGAGTTGGAGCAGTCTCCTAACCAAACAAGATGGCAGCAGAGAAGAAGAGACACACTTTCCAATGAAGATATGATGTATTGGAGTAATATGATGACATGGAGTTGATAAAATGATTTTAACTTGATTGACAATTATTTTTGTAACTGACCTAATTAGAAATGTAATAATAAATTTAATAAATATTACGCAATAATTAATATGTTTAATGCATTTTAATACATTTAATGACTTTGAGTAAACATTTTATAACTTTAAAATGTAACAACTTCTTTTGCTTAATCAAAATATGAGGATTTTTTATTTTTATGTTATATTATTTAAATGTTTTAAAAATAATACACTAAACTTTTTTGGCAAAAAAAAAACTAAAAACTACAGGTTTCAGAAAAACAAAAAAGAAAAAAGCACACATTGACTACAGCATTATCAGTTTTTAATATTTCATTGGTCCTCTTGTTTTTGCATGTGTTCATCATTTCTTTGTATGACAGCCTGGCCAAAAATAATTTGAAATAATTTAAAATTTCATTTCATTATCACACATGAAACAATTGACTCCAAGCACAGCTACGTGATATACTTACATCTTTTAACACATT
Organism: Anabarilius grahami; assembly: GCA_003731715.1. Classification (NCBI taxonomy): domain Eukaryota; kingdom Metazoa; phylum Chordata; class Actinopteri; order Cypriniformes; family Xenocyprididae; genus Anabarilius; species Anabarilius grahami. The sequence goes on along the minus strand of RJVU01026598.1, from coordinate 573,495 downwards.
TTTTTTAAATATTTGAATTACAGTTGAAGATGTCAGTTTTCATATGACTGGACATCACATTTGGCCACTACTCTATGGCAGTTCATTGACTTTCCAACTGACCATCAAGCCATACGTCAAAAGAAAGCCACTTTTATGTTGATAGTGGGCTTTTCTGGAGTTGTTGGAGCCGTTGATGAACTCATGACACATCATTGCTCCAATTGAAAATGAGGAGACATATATCAATAGAAATAGATTCCACACCATCAATACTAATTTGTGATAATTTTGCAGAATGCAAAGCTATTTTTAAAAATAAATTAAAATATTAAAACGTTTCAGTGTCTTTTTCAATGATTTTTTTTTATAAAAACATTAAATGATTGGTATTGTGCTGCTGTGACTTCACCCTTGCAGACTCGCTATTGGCTGATTCACAGGTTAAAGGTGGCCATTTTGAGTTGACATCATTGTAGTCCTTAGTTCACAACACTTAAGTCAGCACTGAAGAATCAGTCTTATACTTTACTAAAAGTTGCTTTTAGCTTTTTATAAAATCTCCTACTCTTAGAAAAATAGTCTAATTTTCCAACTCCCCTAGAGTTAAACAGTTGAGTTTTACCGTTTTCGAATCCATTCAGCCGATCTCCGGGTCTGGTGGTACCACTTTTAGCATAGCTTAGCATAGTTCATTGAATCTGATTAGACCGTTAGCATCTCGCTCAAAAATGACCAAAGAGTTTCAATATTTTTCTTATTTAAAACTTGACTCTTCTGTAGTTACATCGTGTACTAAGACCGACGGAAAATGAAAAGTTGTGATTTTCTAGGCCAATACGGCTAGGAACTATACTCTCATTCCGGCGTAACAATCAAGGAACTTTACCATGGGTGCAGCAGGCGCAATGATATTAGGCAGCGTCTCTCACAAATGTCTCCATGGTTGCAAGGCACGCTCCCTGTGCAAGCAGGGGGTCACAGGCGGTGCGTAATACCATTGCGCCTGCTGCACACATGGTACGGGTAAAAATGGTAAAAACTCAACTGTTTAACTCTACGGGAGTTGGAAAATGAGCCTATTTTCAAAAAAAGTGGAATGTTCCTTTAAGTCAAAATTTAAGAATATTCTTAAGAGCATTTCTGAGAAGTTTTATACATACGGGCCCAGGCTTCAGTTGGTCGTTTTCAGTTGCCTCAAAATAGTAACACGCCAACAATGTGCCTGAACACACCTCGTTTTCAGTCCAGCACGCCCATGGGCGCAAATGCATTTGCTATTTAAACAACGTTGTGCAGGACATGAAAATGATAACTGCGTCGGGCTGAAACTAGCAAAAAACACTTGTGTCGCGTCTGCCGTCGAATTGCGCCAAGTGTAAGATAGGGCCCTTATACTCTTATATAGGTCTATTCCTTTCACTATATTATCTGTAGATAGCACTTACCTTTCCGTTTAGAGTATCTGAACTTGTAGTAAATCAAACCCAGAGCTGCAGCCACAGCCGCAGGCAGCAGGACACAAACACAAATCAGCACAATATAACCAGCGGACAGACCCGGATCTGGAATGGCTGAAGACACAGTCATTGATGCAAGTAAATTGCATATGTGATTTAATTTTGAGGGAAATACTCATTTAGTATGATTTAACGTGCACTACTTACCAACAAAAACATTGAATCTCTTGTAGAGAGTCTCTTTACTGTTGGAGATCTGTAGCTGATAAACACCAGCGTCTGCGGGTCTGAGGTCTCTGATGGTCAGAGATCCCGTCTGATGTTCCAGTCGTAGTCTCTCTCTGTATCTCTCATCAGGACTGTACTTAATTTCATGAATCTTTATGTTCATTTCAGCTACAAGAATGTCTGGATTCACAGGTCCAAATGTCCACTGTATTAAATCATGTTTCTGTGAATCAGAAACACCAGTTTGTAGAGTAACAGAATCTCCTGCTTTCTTGTTTTCTAACCCTGCAAAGATCACATCTGGAAAACAAACAGGAACAGTTATGTGATGTATAGATCATTTTTAAAAGTAAAATGACCCATCAGAGGTCTTCAACCCTGCTCCTGGAGGCCCACTGCCCTGCAAAGTTTATATCCAACCTGCTTCAGCTTGTGATTTTCAAGCAATCCTGAAGAAGGTTGGAGCGAAACTCTGCAGGACAATGAGCCTCCAGGAGCAGGGTTAATATAATCATTAGATATCTGAGCTACTAACCATGGACAGTAACACTGAATGTATTGACTAAGGTCTCTGTGCTGATGATCTTTAGATGATAATCTCCAGAGTGTTTGGTTCTGATGTCACTGATGGTCAAAGATCCAGTCTGATTGTCCAACTGCAGTCTGTCTTCGAATCTCCCATCATCGACGTCGTATAATGAGACTGTCTGAGTTGTGCCCTCGATTTTAGCGATAATGGAGTCTTGAGATTCATACATCCACATCAACAGAAATATTCTCTGTATTTCGGTGATATTAGATGGTAGAATGACAGAATCTCCCTCCTTCACTGACACCTTTTTTCCCTCCCCAAACACACCTGAGAAACAAACAAACAGTATAGCGGAAAGTTTTCCATATCAAACAGTACACTCTTAAAAATAAAGGTTCCAAAAGGGGGGTTTTCTCAGCAATGCCATAAAACAACCATTACAGGTTCCTAAAAAAGAACCTTTCAGTGAACACTTCTTAAAAGAACCACGTTCCCCATAGTGCAAATTAACATTTTGATAATCTAAAGTATCTTCTGTGCAATGGCACAGGTGAAAACAAAATTACATTTCAATAATGTACTTAAAGTGTTTCTATTTTCGTGCACTAATTTTGTCCTTAATATACAAAAATTCTTCTTTAGTGCTTCTTAAGAACATCTAAGTGTACTCAACCATGAAATATGAACTAAAATATGATTTTAATATACTATCTCTGTATTTAAAAAATTTATTTAGATAGCACTTATAGTACATTTGAACCCATAGTCTACTACAAGTGGTAACTAAATACATTTTTTAAATACAGAGATGGTATATTAAAAGCACATTTTAGTTCACATTTCATACTGTCTCAAAATAGCACAGTTGAGTACACTTAGATGTTCTTAAGATTGATCTTAATTAGTACTAAAGAATAATTTTTAGTATATTAAGCACAAAATTAGTGCGCGAAAATAGAGCACTTTAAGTACATTATAGAAATGTACTTTTTTTCACCTGGGGGAATGGTTCTGTGGAAGTTATATTATTATTATAAGTATAATTATAATCTTATCTTAATAATTCATTTTTTTTGTGTGAAATTAGAGTATATTCCAGGTTAATAATAGGATTACATTCACAGTAATTTAACAGTAGGACTTCTCTTGTATCTAACGGCACTCTTAGAAATTTCTTGTAAAATCTACAGTATACTTACTAGCAATTTCAGTCAAGTTTTTACAGTTGTACTGTAAAAAAAAAGCTAGTGTTTACTGTGAGTTTACAGTATTTGAAAAGAAAAATTACTGTAAACAAACAATATTCTACAGTGCATATGTACTATGAAGGTACCCAGCATGCAGTGCGGCATGAATAGATTATGCTGCAGGGTTTTTATATTATATACATATATTCTGTAAAAACTTGACTGAAATTGGCAGTAAGTACTGGTTTTACTTGGTTTTATCTGTGCTGCTGAACATATTTTTGGTTCACTTTTACCAGTTTGTGTTGTTGGTTTATTTTGTAATCTTCTTGGTTTATCTTTTTTATTATTATTATTTGTTGAGTGTCACCATTGTTGTGTTTTGCAGTATTGATGTCTGTGCATCATTAGGTGATGCTTATAAAAAAGTTTTTTGTTTGAAGACGATGTCACATATTTCAAAGATAAATCTCACTAGTTGCTTTACTATTGTGCAAAATCAATCTACAAACAAATATGAATTTGAAATAAGATACTGGTAAATCTTCATGCTAAAAGAACGCTAAAATCAGATTATGCTAAGAAACTTTTGACTGACTTAAAATCTACCAATTAGCTCATTTTATATTCTAGCTTGTGATTGTCATATTTTTATTTGTCACATTTCTGACTTGGCATGAACAGAACATTTGAATATGAATATACAAGGTCCAAGATCCCGAGCTTATGGAACACTGATCACCATTACAGTGACTCCAAAACAATTACAGTGGTAAAGAATATAATTTCTTACAGTGTCATGGTTAAAGACAACTTTAATAATGTGAAATCACAGTAAAACAAGAGCAGTAAACGACTGTGATGTCAGCATCATTTTGCTGTTGATTAACAGTAACTTGTAAGAAAATTACCCAGCATTAATTCCAAATTAAATTTACGACTACTGTAATTTATTGTAAAATAATAGCGTACTCTTTACTCCTAAATTCCTGTCGATTTTTACAGTGTACAGAATACACTGAATACTGTAGAATAGGCCTATCATCATAAAATGAAACTAGAATTTGTCATTTGAGGAATTTGTCCATGATTGCGCAATATTTGCATAAAAACAGAAGTAGTGTGAACAGTAGCTAGTGTATAGGCTATGAATGAATGAATGCACATTCAGTCACGGATGTATAAATTTAAGATGAGTTTATCATGTTTCATTACAGTTTGTGTGGAAATCAAGCCCACGTTAGGGACGTAACCTACAACCCCGCCCCCAGATTACTGTAGAACAGAAAAACAACAACACTGATTTAGCGTTTCTTATATTCTTTGTAAATGATTTTTCCTTCCCTGAAAACGTTCCGATTCATCAACATTACAGCGATGGTGAAATTCGTTTGTTTCTGAATCTGTTGTAACCTGCGACGTTTTAAGAACGTATTAACTTAATGTGAAACTGAAAGAATGACGAACCAATGACTTACCGTCCAAAAATAATGTTAAAGAAAAGAGCAATAGCAGTTTCTTCATATTGTCGTAGAATCCAAAATCATAACTATGACTCGAGTTGATGAGATCGATCCGGGGAGTTTCTGTCATGTCTGGTGTAATGACCGCAAACACAGAACGAGAGACAGTAACGTCAGTGGGTGGCACCTTAAAGTGTTGACTGTTGAGGAATTTAAAGCAGATGGACTGGTTATAACATCACAAAACAACAAATGTTCGCTCATGAATATCATTTAGGTTATGCATAAATGTTCTTAAAAGATTAACCCTTGTGCTTCCTCTAGGACATTAGTGTCTTTTTCAGTTTTTTTTTTTTTTTTTTACATTTTGCCTATTAATGGCAGCTGCATAAATTTTGGTATTTTTATTGCAATCTTACTATTTCACCCCCATTTCCTTTAATAATTCCATGGTCATTTAACTAATGATGCAATCTTTGTTAATATGCTTTCATTCTGTTGGCAAGGCTTCAATATATTAAAAAAATCACTACTTTTTTTTAACAAATGGTGTCATTTTCTCAGGTTTGGACTATAAAGCAAATACTTGCTTTATTCCTGTTTTCTGCTTCTGCATATTATAGAGCCAATTAGATAAATAATGCAGCAATAATTGTGTGGGTGTGGCTTATATGTGTGTACTAAAAAATGTGTTTGTGTGTTTAATATCTGAGAGAGAAAAACTCTACTGTACTGCAAATCCATCCACTGTATCAGCAGAGCTTGCATCTAATGGGAAAAATGTGCTACTGCGCCCAAACCAAATCTTGCTAAAAAGCTCATTTTTTTGAGATATCAACATCAAATTTAGACCACAACTTATTTAGATTTATGGCTTAGATTTTCTAGCAGTTTTAGAGTTCAACATGTTTCATAAAATATATATTTTATATACAATTATTAACTTAAATCTCTATACATTTACATTTATTCATTTAGCAGATGCTTTTATCCAAAGCGACTTACAAGTGAGGAATACAATAAGCGAGTCATCGTGAAGAAGCAAATAGACACAAGAAGTGCTCACATTGCTTAGAGTAGCATAAGCTAGAAAAGGGAGGGATTTAAGGAAGAGAAAGCATAATTTAAAAATATATATATTTTAAGATTAAGTGCTTTCGAAAAAGAGAAGCTTGAATATTGCCAAGGATTCTGCATTCCGGATGGAGGCGAGGAGGTCATTTAGGCTAATTGATGATGTACTAGCTGGACTGTGAAATCGTGCTATAGAGTCGGATTGGCAGGGAACTGAGGGAAGACAAAAAGCTCAGTCTTTTCCAGGTTGAGCTGCAGGTGATGTCCCTTCATCTATGCCGAGATGTTCGCCAGACAGCTTGAGATTCTGATTGGTTGACGTCCAGCTGGTTATTCTGTGAGAGGAAAGACGATACCTGATTGAACACAACCCGTTCAAGTGTTTTTGCTATGAATGGAGAGAGACAGTTCTTTAACTGTCTACAAGTGATGTGTTTAATGTAGGTTTTTTAAGCAGTGGGGTTACCCGAGCCTGCTTGAATGCAGTAGGGAAAATGCCAGTGTGGAGAGATGTGTTGATAATGTGTGTGAGTGCTGGTAAAAGTGTAGAAGAGATGTCTTGTAGAAGGTGTGAGGGGATGGGATCTAGAGGGCAGGTGGTAGGATGACTGGAGAGGAAAAGTTTGGATATTTCTGTTTTAGTAAGGGGAGACAAGGAAGAGAGATTTGTGGCTGTGGATGGTCCAAGTTCCTGTGTGTGTGGAGCTGAGAACTGGCTGCTGATGGTCTATAACTTTCTTCTTATTTCACTTTTTAAACTTTTACATCGACAATAATCTGCCAAGGGTCTTCTTTAAAATGAGACCCAACTTAAGTCTCTGCTCCCAAGCTTCACATTTTTCGACAGTTTTTGAACAAGGACATTTTTGTCCTCTTTGGACCTATGTTTAACTTTTTTTAATTGACGCACAAGGGTTAATATATTTTAATAAAAATGAACAAACAGAAATGACTCCAGTAAGTCAGGTCAGATTTTGGTCATATGTGTTGTTATGGAATTATTTATAGGACTAAAAGTTTGAAAGGTATGCAGTTTAAATTCAATAACTAGTTCTACACTTGACTTTTAATGTATCAAACAAACCATTTATGAAAATAATATGTAAGCCCATTTAAAAGAGACATTTAACAACAAAATGGGCTATTTTTTTTAATAAGATGATTTATATTGAAAAATACACAGAGTAGTGACAGTACAGTTCCTCTATGTCTTCACTGCTAAACAAGGAACTGCATCTCATCTCATCAATAAAAAGTTTCAGAGTTCATTTCAAATAAGTCTTTGCCGCTTTAGACTTGTGGAGGGTTAGCAGTCTGCGAGCTCTTGAAGAAAATGCATCACACATTCATTTTTTTCTGCCTTTGTTTATTGTACTTGGCTGGTAAGTAAATGTTGTTTATACTGTTTTAGTAACGAGGCATCAGTTGTAACTTTCAATTGTTTCCTATGCTTGTTCTCCAGGTGTGTTTGGTGATTCAGTGTCAGTGATGGAGGGAGATTCTGTCACTCTGAACTGCAGAGACATGTGATAGTGTGGACGTTTGGACCGCAAGACACCCACATCGCTAAAATCAACAGAGTGCACAATTAGACATTTCACGACAGTGCTGATGGGAGATTCAGAGACAGACTCAAGCTGGACCATCAGACTGGATCTCTGACCATCACAAACATCAGCACAGAACATGCTAGACTTTATAAAATTGAAATCGTTGTTGAAAACAAGGTCTCAATCAAGAATTTCATTGTCACTGTCTATGGTAAGCACAGCATTATCATCCGTATTCTTAATTCAAATAATATTAAAATTATAAAATAATATTTTAAAAGGGTCATGAACTGGGTTTTTTATTTTATAATGTTTTCTGGGCTGCACTTGATATAATTTATAAATAAATGGGTGTTTTGCACCCTGATTTTAGCCCTCTGATTTGACCTGTTTAAAGGGGCGTGTCTGCTGTGAGACTTCAATGTAAACGCCCACTGCTGTGATTGACTGACATCTTTGCATATAAAATAAGATCTTCTTCTAGAGAGGCGGTCTTTCGCGACATTATGACGTCATAAGTCCACACTTTTCTGATCCTGTCGTTTTCTGGCTTTGGTTTCAATAAATGCTGTTTTTGGAATAACAAGAAAGTTTTGAGTTTTAAAACTTACAGAATATTTTTATAGTATAACAACCTCTTAACTGTCAAAAAATTCTTCAAGTGAATGCAAAGTTTCTCGACGGAACATAAAAGTTTTCATAGGAAACGCAAATGTTTTCTTAAGTGAACGCAAAGCTTGTCTGGGGAAAGCAAAAATTTCGAGAAGAAACGCAAAGGTTTTCACAAGTGAATGCAAAGTTTGTCTGGGGAACGCAAAAGTGACATCAAACCAAACTATTATTTTCAACAAATCATCAACATCTAAACCTCTGTTAATTCTCAATAACAACTTCTGTAGATGTATGTCAAAAATAAAGTCAGTCTGTTTAGTAATAAGTGAAGCTGGTAATGCTGCTTGATCAGATCTTGAGAGATTTAGGGTGCTTTCACCTGCCTCATTTAGCTCGGTTGAATTGCACAAGTTCATTTTCCCCTTTGGTGCGGTTCGTTTGGGCATCGCACTCGGGTGCACACCAAAGGTGTACCAAACAAGCGTACCGAGACCTCCATGAAGAGGTTTCAATGCTTTCAAACGAACTCTGGAGTGGTTCGCTTGAGATGTGAAAGCAATCCGACCCAACGGACCAACGAACAAAACAATATCAAATGTGTTAGCAGTGCACTAGTGTTTGATTCTTTGAGTGAGCACATTATTTACCATAGTAGAAAACCAAAGAGCACTTCTTCATCTTAAATGCTGTGCAAGAATACTATCCTGACGAAGCCACAAAGTTTGTCTGGGGAACGCAAAAGTTTTGAGAGGAAACAAAAGTTTTGCAAAAGCGAATGCAAAGTGAGTCCCTCAACACATTTATGACTTTATATCTCACAATTGTGACTTTTATTTCTCATAAGTATGATTTATTTGCATTTGCAGCTTTATTTTTCTTATAATTCTTTGTTTATAAACAGTCACAATAAAACATTGACAAACAAAGAAGCCTTTTTACTTACTGTTCTGACTTTATTTTGCTGTCTCTTTATTTTCTTCTCAGCTCTTCTGCCCATTCCTGTCATCACTAGATACTGTGCACAAAATCCTTCATCTTCCAGCTCAAATTGTTCACTGCTGTGTTCAGCTGTGAATGTGAGTCATGTGACTCTCTCCTGGTACAAAGGAAACAGTTTATTGTCCAGCATCAGTGTGTCTGATCTCAGCATCAGTCTCTCTCTACCTCTGGAGGTGGAATATCAGGATAAAAACACCTTGTCGTGGAAATTCTCAATACTAATCCGACTTCACCACTGACAATTCAAACAACCTCCAGTTGTCAATATAATATATATAATACTCAGTACCAAAACTGTACTACAGTACCTTCGAGGTAATTCCCATCCCGAATATAATACAATATAATACTATAGTATCTCGAGGTAATTCCCTTCTCGAATACTTCTAATACATTTCCAATACTTCGAGGTAATTCCCTTCCCAAAGTAAGGTGACAGCGTCCCGTCAAGAAGCTACTATCACTACCTCAATCACACATGAGCACACAGGGTAAGCAGATAAACATCAAATTTTCATTTTTGGGTGAACTATCCCTTTAAGGGCACCTCGGTCATTTCCTGCCGGTGCTGGAATCGAACCAGCTAACAGACTCACAGATTCACTGACCATTAGACCACGACTGCCCTCGCCACAAAGAGAGCACGCTGTTTTAGCAGCTTTTTGAGTATAAACAAAGTCCAGCATGTATGACAATGGTGGTTTGCCTAATATGTGTCTTTGGTCGCTATTGCTAAAATAAACAAAATAGGTTCACAGTCACCAAACAACAACATTGGCATGATCATCACTATTACAGTGTTGCTATGGGGTATGTAAACATTTTGAACCATAATTTAGGGGATGAAGTGCTCAGAACAGAACTAATGTCCATATGTTTCCTATGTAAAACAGAAGTTAGTTGAGGTACTAAACTCTTTTCCTCTCAACCCTAGATTATGTCCACTATTATGGGTTCACTGAAGCTGTGATCCGATTGGCTCTCTCTGCTCTGATGGGCGTGACCGCTGTTTCTGTGCTCGTTTATGATGTCAGATCATCAATACGAGTTTGAAAAAGTTTGAAGAAAAAATATTCATTTGTTATGGAACCGTGCTTTACAGCAAAGTATTTTGGGTTGACTTTTTACATTTTGTTAAAAAGTATTTATCTTCAAACTTGTATATAAGCCAAAAATTTTGTTTTTTGGTGCCTCTCTGAAAGTAGACCCTTCTCATTACAAATTTACAATTAATTTTTTGCCAAATTTTACATTCATAAGTGTGCATTTTTAAATAAAACTTTATTTTCAAGAAAGATGTATTCTATTTCATGTAGGCTTATTGTGTGATACGTGTAAGCAAAATAAGCTTTGTGGTAATCTAATGTAACCCTCAATGTTCTTTGTTTTGTTTTTGTAACTGTTATTTTTATCTTGCAAAATAAAAAAATGACAGAAAGACTTTCTGCAATGTTTTTCCCACTCTCGCAATCAAAACAACTGTGAATCCTCCTTGCAATTTTTATTTGGTCACTGACAGATGGAACTAATCTAAACAGTTGAATTAAAGTTTAAAGACATTTGTAATCATGTAGATGGAGTGTAAACATCAGGTCATAAGGGTTGTTCTCATTGACCATTTATTGATTTTGTGAAGCAGACATTTGACTGTTTTGGAGGAACAGAAAAGTAGGGAACTTTAACATTTATATGTTTATTTAAAAGGGCACTGATTCTGCGATAAGAATCAGAAACATAAGAATCACTTTAGCTAATGGATCTGAAGAGCGCATGCTCAGACAGTCAAAGCGTTTCTGTTCAAACAGTGAGAAAGGTGAGTTTATGAAAAGGGTGTATCTTTTATCAGATTGAACATGACAGGCACTACAAACTCACCAGACTCTCACAATAAAACATTGTCAGTGTAATTTGACCTTAGAAAGATACAAATATTAAGATTATTCACAATTATGGTAAGAAAACAGGACTGTATTTCTTGTCACATTCAATCTGATTAAACCCTCTCGGATGTCACTTTCAGAAGTCTGCAGAAACCTAAGGTCACGGAATGACCCGTCTCATCTTTACAGGAACAGAGGTCTTCTCACTGTGATCTGAGCATGTGCGATTCAGATCCATTAGCCATATTAGAGAAGCGAAAGCTTAAAAATTAGATGATCCATCAGTTTTCAGAAAAAGCAGCAAACCCTGTAGGCTTATAGTTTTGACACTCTGATTATTATTGTGATTTCATACAGAATTACTATAGCAAGTGGAGAGAGACTTTGAGTTGAGTGACATTTCATTTCAAAATTAAAGATTTAATATCAACATAAACCTTTTATGTACTTAAACATCTTTTAAATAAAACCTTGTGATTATTTGTATTTTTGTTAAGTGTATTCAGACATGTGTTTTTGTCATGCAGTGAGAAGAATGAAAGTTTATTTAAACGGTCAAACTAGAACAAAGTTAAGGCCTTTATTTAAAAAGTTACGATTAAGGTTTCTCTAAGCTTTAGCTTCTACTCCCATCATGTGGACACAAAGATGATTCAACTTGATTCATACATCAATCACAGAACAGAGTATATGAAGAAACGCACATTTCACTCAGACTTTTTTTTATTGTTTATTATCATAACATTCACATACAACCGTATATCAAGGTACATTTTTCATGCGTTTTAATGTGAAAAAAGCTGTTAGGAAGCAGAAGCTGAGTCAGTGTTTGTCCACTATAGAGGAGAGTAATGATCAGATAGAAAGATCATTGCTATACCAATATCTTTAATGAACATTTATTCAAGCACACAAAATGGTATCATATCACACAGGTGCTAGAGTTGAGCCCTTTTTTTCCTGCTGTAAGTGCAATAAGGCTAATTTAAGTGCTTCAAATTGAATACAAAAACAAATTCAGCTCACATTTACAATTTGACGTTCAGATCTGAAGGACGAGAAACAGATTCACTTCAGAACATAGCGTTGGGTAACATATATGAGCATAATTATGTGATACAGTAAATATAGCAAATAATACAAAGTGTAAAATTTAGATGAAAAATAAAACACTTAAAAATGTTAGCTGGGAGATTCACGTCAGAACATATCACTGAGTACAATAAAAATGTCACATTTAAGTTGACCCACTGATTGTGGCACTGGATGGTTAAAGATGTTTCTGAACTGTCTCTTATATTTACATTCTGATGAATTTCTACACATGAGGAGAAGGTCATGTGATCAATGATTTAAAGACACTGATCAAAGTTGAACATGAATATTAACCTGATATTGGTGTTAATCATTATATAAAACAGAACACACATAGGTTACAGAAATACTACTGTGGCTAAACAAAAATATGGTTGTAACAGTTCATATATAGGGGAAGAAGGAGGCGGGAACCGGCGAACATCAAACAAAGTTTTAATATATAAATAAACCAACAAAACGAAAGTAATGCCGGCAGACCCTCGCGGACGTCTGCCGGCCACACAAACATAATAAAACATAAAATAAAGTCCAGGCCTGGTCCTCTCTCGTCCTTCACTGTCGTCGCTCTTCCTTTTATGCTCCCGGAGCTCCTCCGTTAGAGACTCGAGGCCGGCGCGCCTCCCAGGTGGAGCTCGTTAACTCTCGCGCCACCGGCCTCGCTCCGTTCCCTCACGGCTCTCGCCCGCCCTGGTCGCCACAATGGTATTTCTGCTCCTCACTGTCTATAATCCTCTTAGAGGTGTATAGTCCAGGGGTCAGAAAGTAAAAGTCCTGCCATATTTTTATTCCCCCCACTGAAGCAGTGTTAAAGTTCATGAGATAATTAATTTTCTTGATTTTCTCCTTTGGTGATTCTGCTTGTTATCATCAGGTGTCTTCAATAACGGTCAATCATCACTCAATTAATCACTTATTTATCTCATTCATTTTATTACTTCATTTAACACTCTTATTTTAACACTTTAACACTCTTGAGTGTAGTTTCACATATACTCCCATGAGAGTTCATTTAACACTGGAGTTTTTGCTGTGTACCTCCTGGTTGAAAAACTGTGCTAATTTAGCAAATCCAGGTGACTGGAACAAAAAACTGAGGAGGACTTTTACTTTCTGAACCTGGATTTTACACCTCTGATATTAGTACCATTTTGGAGTAAAAATGTCCCTCTAAAGGTACTGCCCCAGCCACAAGCTGTTGTACCAGTAAAGGTACAATTTTAAACCTTTTTTTTTTTTTTTTTTTTCAATGTATGCTTTCTGAGAAATTTGCTAAAATATAGATAATGTCCACCTTGGACGATCTTTTTTTATATGGAAATGACATTAATTAGGTGTCGTTTACAACGCAGAGAACTGAAACCATTCAGCTGCACACAAGTTCAAGATCATTTGTGATTTATAGATTTCACATCTGAAAGAGAGGCGTATACTCATTTTCTGTGTGTATGTTCATTCTATGCATCACACGTACACACATCTGAGAAATTATTGTAACATCAAATTTAATACGGTTTCTGTGCAACATTTAAGAAATGAGGTCCCTTTTCTGCTATTCATGATTACATTGTCAGTCCTTTAGTAATGATAAAAAGTTCAGATATTTCTCATATTTCTACAGATGACACTGAAGATGAACTTTAACACTGCTTCAGTGGGTGGAATAAAAATATGGCAGGACTTTTACTTTCTGACCCCTGGACTTTACACCTCTGCTAACAGAATAACAGGTAACAGAGTAACAAGTAAGAAGTTTAACATAATAAAATGGTATGTGAAAGTGTTTCATCAACATGTTTCCCTGACAGGTGTTTCTTATCCCATCAGACTGGACTCGTCTCCTCCTGCTCATTCCTTCCATCAGGAACCTCGCCAGTGGCACCTCTAGAGTTGCTGATTCATTCTCCTTGGAATCTGAAATACAAAACAGAGATTCTGAGATTCTTTATTTCTTTTTTAAACCAGAAAAGAAACATGGAAGATATGGAACATGTGACTTGATGGTCCGTGTACCTTCGGATAATTTGTATTCTTGTTTTTGTCTTCTAAACAGAAAAACAAAGAAACCGTTCATTTATTTTCATAATCGACCCTCCTCATCAACATAAATAAACCTCCACATTTCAGCAATGGTGTTCAGCTCCATTAGTTACATTGTTTGTTGTTCAATGAGGTTTTAGTAGCCACAAGATGGCGCACAGCAGTGTCATCTGTAGAAATATGAGAAATATCTGAACTTTTTATCATTACTAAAGGACTGACAATGTAATCATGAATAGCAGAAAAGGGACCTCATTTATTAAATGTTGCACAGAAACCATATTAAATTTGATGTTACAATCATTTCTCAGATGTGTGTACGTGTGATGCATAGAATGAACATACACACAGAAAACGAGTGTACGCCTCTCTTTCAGATGTGAAATCTATAAATCACAAATGATCTTGAACTTGTGTGCAGCTGAATGGTTTCAGTTCTCTGCGTTGTAAACGACACCTAATTAATGTCATTTCCATATAAAAAAAGATCGTCCAAGGTGGACATTATCTATATTTTAGCAAATTTCTCAGAAAGCATACACTGAAAAAAAGAAAAAGAAAAAGAAAAAAACGGTTTAAAATTGTACCTTTACTGGTACAACAGCTTGTCGCTGGGGCAGTACCTTTAGAGGGACATATTTGTACCTTTTTTACTCCAAAATGGTACTAATATCAGAGGTGTAAAATCCAGGTTCGGAAAGTAAAAGTCCTCCTCAGTTTTTTGTTCCAGTCACCTGGATTTGCTAAATTAGCACAGTTTTTCAACCAGGAGGTTCACAGCAAAAACTCCAGTGTTAAATGAACTCTCATGGGAGTATATGTGAAACCACACTCAAGAGTGTTAAAGTGTTAAAATAAGAGTGTTAAATGAAGTAATAAAATTAATGAGATAATTAAGTGATTAATTGAGTGATGATTGACCATTATTGAAGACACCTGATGATAACAAGCAGAATCACCAAAGGAGAAAATCACAATTTTTAAGACACCATCACAGAGATCAGGATTTGTTTTAGTTGAGCTCTTGACCCTTGACTTTTTAATATCAGATTTTGTTTGGGCTGCTGTAACTGAGTAATAACAGCCAGACAAGCAAAGAGAAAAGATGATCAGGTGGTGTTGGTTATGTTTTCACATAATCATTATTTGATCTGAATCACTGAACTCATTTAGAGCCCAATCTCTGAATTAGATTTACATTATTGATTACAGTAGCACAAAAAAAGTGCAGATTGCCTTATTATAGCGCCTTCTAGTGTTGGACAGGTATGTGTGCACCTGACACGATTGGGACCATCCTGCCAAGTTTGGGGTCTCTTTACAGCCTTTGACACCCATAAACGTCTAGGACAGAAAAATAAGCAAAAGAAAAAAGCAGCACAAACATAATAGAGTTTTTTTACATAATTACACTAAATGTCACATATCACACAGTTGATCAAAGGTTTATATTAAGTAGATTTTTATCAGGAGTTTATGATCAGTCAACATGTTAGAATCATATTTGGTGTGCATGGTGTACAGACAGTATATTGCTCTTAAAGACCCTGCTGGAGCGCCAACTAGTGACAAAACATGGCACAACAAGAGTGTGAAGGCCTTAAAGGGATAGTTCACCTTAAAATGAAAATTCTGTCATCATTTGCTCAGCCACAAGTTGTTCCAAACCTGTATAAATTTCTTTCTTCTGTTGAACATAAAGCAAGTTATTTTGAAGAAATGTTGATAACCAAACAGTTTTTGGACCCCATTAACTTCAATAGTATTTTTTCATCAGTGGAAGTCAATGGAAGTTCAGTTGTTTTTGTATATTGCTGTTAGATTAAAATCTCAATCATAGGTAGAATATTTGTAGTCTCAGTTTAGAAACAGGCGCCTCAACCCCAGTGATGTGTGGCAGCAGCAGCGTGAGATCTCGGGAGAATGACCAAGCAGACACAGATCAAGTGTGGTACAAAGGAGTCTCCGATTTATTCAGGAAGAAGGGTCATATTTATAGACATAGGTCAAACAACAATCTCCAGGGTGGCTTGAGCATCCAATCATATGACTAAGGCCGGGCACACATTTAAGGACTAGCTAAAACATTCTAAGACTGTGCTCAACATATAGCGATTGTTTCCTGCGACTGAAGCAGATTTAAATACTTACACATGGAATTTGAACACCGACTGTAATCGCAGACTGAACGCAACTGGCTCTGACTGGACGCTTTTGAGCGCGATCAGTCATAAGTATCAATTTACATTCATAATCGGCCTTACAATCGTTAAGTGTGTGAGCGGCTTTAAGAATCAAACCTTACCATGTGTGGTATTTCAAGAAATATAATAACAAATAAGAAATGTATGCACGTAAATGTGTGTGCCTTCAACTTCTGGTTACGTGTGAGAGTGTCAGTGTGTCCAAGGACTACTACTTCTTGTTTTGTGTAGGTAGGTACATCCCAGCTAACAGAATTTTGTTATAAGAACGTTCTCTAAATATTCAGTTTTGGTTCTGGGAAAGTAAAAAACGTCCAGTTTTCTTGATGTTACAGGAACGTTTTTACAAGGTATAATGTTCCTCAAACGTTCTTTCAACTTATTTTTGATCTAAAATTCAACATTCTAAGAACATTGATTTGTAACAATGTAAGAACATGAAAAAGTTCCGTTTCCTTAATGTCAGTAGAATGTTATTTAAAGGTTAGTATGATGTTCCTGAAACATTCTTTCAATCATTCAAACACCTGCTGTGAACAAACACTGAAAGAAAGAGAAATGAGAATACAAACTACAACTTTCTTCAGCCACAGCCTTAGATGAACTGAAGATAAAAGACATTAAATCTCGGAAGATCTGATTAAACAAATCCACAAACAGCATTACCAGCTTCACTTATTACTAACCAGACTGACTTTATTTCTGTCACATGTCTACAGATGTTCTTATTGAGAATTAACAGAGATTTAGATGTTTCATTTGAGGTCACCATCATGGAGATTAGTGTTTGCTTTAGTAGAGCTCCTGCCCCCTAACTACTGTAAAGTTGCTTCTTTATCAGCAATCACACGTTTTCAGAAAACATTTCTGCAAAAAAAAAAAAAAAAGGCCAGTTGCTGTTCAGATTTTAATATGCAAATACTTGAGAGTCTATGGATGGATCATTATTACAGTGATTATAATGTTTCTAACATGTTATACTGTATCATGGCCATATTCCAGGATGACAATGTCGAGATTCATCAGCCTCAGATTGTGAAAGAATGTTTGGGAGGGAGCATGAAGAATCATTTTCACACATGAATTGACATCTCTAAGTCCAGACCTTAAAGGATGACGACGAGCTCTCTGAAGCGCAGATGTAGTGTGCGTGATGGTGGCGCAGACCCAGAGCACCCTAGTACTGACAGCCCACGGCAGCGTCGAGGAAGGGAGGAGCCGAGATTGTGTAGAGGTGTCTGACGGCACCTGGGGACGACTGACGGAGACTCGGCAGATGGATCCAAGGGCGCAGACGGAGAGCTGATGAACTCTCTTGACATCACTGGCTTGGGAGACCACGGCGAAGTCGTGGTGATGATCGACGTAGGCAGAACCAGAGTAACCGAGGGCTGAGGCGGAGCCTTGGCTCAGCCGTAGGTGGGAGGAGCCAAGATGGAGCCGGCAGATCGACAGGCTGCGATGGAGCAAAGTGGTCGAAGGCGGGAGGCAGAGCCACGGGATCCTCTCGCACGGACACCGCAAGACATCACAGGGACTCTCCGGAGACAGCGCAGGACTGTAGACATCCATGCTGACAGATGAGTGGTGGCAATGTGGAACAGGGAACACGAACAATATGAAAGTCCATGAACAGAACATAATAGTGACATGAGCCTTATAATGGCAGTAAGTGATACCAACGAGTATGAAGCTAAAAAAATTGCATCCATCCATCATAAACTTATTCCACATGGCTCCGGGGGGTTAATAAAGACCTTCTGAAGCGAATCATTTAGACACAATCCTTTAACCCTTTCATTTCATTGAAAGTCTTTGGGTTGTGCTGGAGGAGACTTTACAGAGTGTTCGACTCTTGCATTGTCAATACACAAAATTGATGCACCTCTTGATAGAAATAATGTGACAATATTATTTGGTATAATGTTATAGAAAGTCCTGACTCAAGTTAAATGGGTCATCGAGTTAATCGACAACAAGTGTCTACTAATCAATACTTATAAAATAACCCTGTTGAGCACCACTATCACTTGGTAATAAGGTCTCTTGAGTGAGAGAGAATTCCCCAACAAAAAGAATACAACAGTTAATATAGAATAAGTGCATGACAGTGGTTACATGATCCATTACATGATTTTTCTCTATTATGATTGGTTCGTCATATGTGTAATTCATCAAACCCCCTGTTAGTTTTTAAAGCAAATCTGGATTTCTTGATTACTGCAGCTTGTTAGTCAAGTCATGAGTTTTAGCTGTCTAGTTTTGTTTCCTTTTTTGTTGTTGTTGTTGTTATATTTAGCACAAACTAATTTTGGCCAAAGAGTTGGGGACATTTTGTATATAAAAGCATATAAATGTTAACCCCTGCAAGGAAAAGGAATGTCAGTTATGTTTAATTAAAAAATTCTCCCTCATAAGTCTTGCTCCAAGGGTCATTTAAAATAGTCATTGAGATGATCAGGATAACAAGATATAGCTGAGAGTTTTAGTGCAGCAAAGCGACCAACATTTTATTGTCACATTTTTAAATAATAATAATATTACGACGCAAAAAAGCTTCACAGAATAATATTGAATAATATTATTTGCGGCTTTCTCCATGCTTGCTTGGTCAGATTTTACAAGCCCAGCACAAATTCAACAAGTGCTATTATATAAGCAATTGGAAAATTACTACTTCAGAGGATCATAAAAACCTTTATCATTAGGTAATAAAGACAACACAGCACAGAACTACAGTGACAGAAAAAGAAATAAGTTAATGAATATTTAAAATGAAATACACATATATATACAGATAATATGAAAGAAATAAAACAAATTAAGTTTTTTCAAGCCACACACACACACACAAAGAGGTAATTCAAATTTGATACTCATGTCTACTGTATATTACATATGAAAACATTTGATTTCATACATTGATTAAAAAGCAAGCAAACCTTTACAATCATTATCACAAACATGCTTTGAAAAGCTCGGGTGATCAGGCTGAACTCTTCCCTTATATATGGACAGGTCTCTTCAGTCGAATATAATGTACGCTTCCCCTAGCAGAGACTTTCAGAGGATACTCAGCTTCATTTTCCCTCTAAAAATTCAACCAAATCTACCAATTCTTCAAACTAATAGACTGCGTTGATGGTAACAGCTTAATGACTAGTGATTTCCTACTGCTTAATTCAGAAAAGAAAAAAAGATTATTGGACCAAAAACTGCCAAATGTGACATCTTAAGAGTACAATCTGTGTCTTAATGTAGTAATGACCTCATCCTTGGTTAAGGATCTGGCTGTGCTTTCTGATAGCAATATGTCATTTAGCTTTTTTAACATAACACTGTAAAAGCGTAGAATACGCTTTCAAATTTGCCTTGATCTTTTGACATATAAGAGGTGTTTGTACCATTAAAACATCCTGCAAGTTTCATAACTTAAAATGTCCTCCTCATTACAAATGAAGAATTTATTTAATTAAACTCCTCGTTTTGATATTGCGGGATCTGTGACATCACACAGGCAAATACATTTACATATGAAAACCTCACATTGACCAATGATTATACATAAGCTCCGCCCACTAGTCGCTTAAAAGCTGCCATTTGCCTACACTGGATTTGAGCGTCGCACCAAAAGAAAACAGAAGCCATTATAATCAGTGTTGCTGTCTACATTGGATACAGCATTTGGTTTCTGACTCCATGCACTTGAGTCAGCCGATAACACAACAAATGAAGAGTGTAAGAGTTTAAACAGCTTGTCTGCATCTCTATACAGACTTCAGAATGATCCCAGTGTTGGAAAGAAGCGGATGGTTTATTTTAATTCCGTCCTGGATCACGCCAGATGATTATGTTTGTTCGGAGCGTTTGACTGCAGATTGTTTTGTAATCAAGGTACAGTGTAATGGAGAGTTCTCAAAGAAACTTTGTTTAATGATAAAGCTGTGACTGTATTGGATCTGACAGAAGCTGCATCACAAACTGTTTTACTATTTTATAATGCTTTGTCTGTAAATGAGAATTTTATATGGATGTTTTCGAAACACTCACATGCAGTAGCGAGTGGATATTGATACATTTCATGCAGTGTTGTTAGTGATGTTCATCTCGGCTTTGTTGCTTTGTTTAATAAAGTATTATTTTGGACTTCTGGAACATTGCCTCTTGACCTTCTTTTGCAAAAAAGAGAAGACTTTTCCCCAAACCTCGCAATTCTGAGGAAAAAAGTCAGAATTGTGAGATATAAACTTGAAATTACCTTTTTTATTGTTATTTATTCCATGGTTTCCATAGACTGATACTGCAGAACTGTAACTTTCTGCCACTAGGTAGGCTCCGCCCACAAAACACATCATCGCTGTTTGTAAACACCCAAATGCTCTACTCAACAAAATCGCCTGTGGTGTTTTTACAGAGTAAGAGTGGTGGGCAAACGGCCAGGGATATGGTTCTAACTTTTATTTTGTTCTCGTTGTGCTTATGGCATCTGGTTGGTAAGTTATAAATGTGTTTTTATGACTTCACTCCTTGCTGTTTTAGTAGAGTTTCACTGTTACTGTTATTTTCACAAAAAGCTTCTCAGACATTATATACGTTGAGTCATTTATTTGAAGGGCCTTTTTTTTGAAGGACTTCTAGAAATGTAGCAAAACAAAATTTGTTATCTTGTTTTAAAACACTGATCATTAATTACACAAATTGAAATCAATGTTATGTTTCAACATGCATTAAGCTCATTTAAGGCCATTTATAGCATTTCATTTTCTCAGAATAAAAAATAAATAAGTCCATGAGCCAATCACTAACTGTACCTAGTCAGCTGAATAAGATTAAAGCAGTCTGATCCACAGATCATGTTTTACGTTTCACTTCTGTTTGCACATGAAAATGAGTGCAGAGAACAAATCAGTTCAGCACTGCTCATCCTCTTTTCAGTTTTGTTCTGCACAAACTCACTGATCTACCATGTGCAGAGTTTTGTATCCCATTATAATCAACAGTGGACTAGACCAGATATTTATTATACACAGAAATGTATTATGGATAGGGGCCAAAGCCCAGGGGCCCAGGTTCTCATTTTCTTGCATCTTTTATTTAGCATCTTTAGAGTGTGTTGCACCAAAAAGGATGAAATTAAGTGAAGTTTAGAGCTAATCTAGGATTTGTTGATCTGGGTTTTATTTTAAATCGAGTTGTGTTGCAGCACTTAATTTTAAACTCAGATTAACCCAGTAGTGAGGAAGGAGATAAATATCCCTGAATAAAAGTTTGAATTTGGATTGAATTTGAATTTGAAGTTGAATTTTCTGTTGCTGTCATAACTTGAGAGAGAATTAAAGATTGATCATTTACTGAGTGAGTTCAAAAGCAACATCACAGGTGGATCCACATGCACAAACAACAGCTTCTTATTTGACATGACATGACATGACATGACATGACATGTGACATGTGGCCAAGTATGGTGACCCATACTTGGAATTTGTGCTCTGCATTTAACCCATCCAAGTGCACACACACAGCAGTGAACACACACCCGGGGGCAGACATTGCTGCGGCGCCCGGGGAGCAGTTGGGGGTACGGTGCCTTGCTCAAGGGTCTCACCTCAGTCGTGGTATTGAGGGTGGGGAAAGCGCTGGACATTCACTCCCCTCACCGACAATCCCTGCCGGACCTGAGACTCGAACCCATGACCTTTGGGTTACAAGTCCGACTCTCTATCCATTAGGCCACGACTGCCCCCATTTGCTGCTTTTTAAGCTAAGTTGAACTGCATTAGACTGTCATTAATATTCACATTCAACTCTTCAACAGTTCCTTACACAAAACATCACATCCTGAAGATTTGGATTAAATGATCACAGAAATTTTAATCAATTCAATATTTTAAACTTTAGTATTGTTTCAAATTTATCTTTGAAATGCCAAGTCATAACAGATGAAACATTATCATTTCAAATGAAGTAATTTGTAAATCAGTCAAATCAACTGCATTAAAGTACACTTAATTGGCCCAAGGTCACAATCCTGATTTGGAGCAGATGATCACAGGATTGATCTCGGCCACAGCTCCTCCCACCAATAATCGGCCATCATTGCCACACACGGCTCAGCTCTGGCTGACAGGATACATGCCATTGATGACAGGAGGCCAGCAGTGCCAGCTTGAGGCTTACATTTGGGCCAAGCTTGCTTGCTATGTGGTATTTGTAATTTAATTTTAATTTTTTATAGTCTTTAATAATAACACATGTTTCTGCTTTTTCATTAGGTGTGTTTGGTGATAATGCAGATGAAGTGAAGTCAGTGTCAGTGATGAAGGGAGATTCTGTCACGCTAAACATTGATGTTACTGAAACACAGAAATATCTGTTGATTCAATGGGCGTTCGGAAGCACTCGAATAGCTGAATTCAACAGACTCACGCAAACCAACTCAACGTATGATGGTCCTGATGAGAGATTCAGAGACAGACTGAAGCTGGATCAAACCGGATCTCTGACCATCACAAACACCACAACCACAGACTCTGGAATTTATCAACTAACAATTGTCAGCAGAGGGTCCAGTTACATTAATTTCAATCTTACAGTCTATGGTAAGAGAATTAAAGCATAATTTGCCCTTCATGTTTAATATATCTGCATCTTAATGGTTCTTTTCTATTTATTTCAATATTCCTCATGATATTGATGTCTTTAACTCCATCTGAACAAATGAACTGTCACAATTGCTGTGTAATCCAACATGAATGACTTAAAATGTTAATTTCATTATAATAGTCATTAATCCAAGGAATCAAAATACTCAGAATTGTGACCTTGGGTCAATTAAGTGCACTTCAATGCAGTTGACTTGGCTGATTTACAGTTTACTTATTTTGAACTTCGGATTTTTAAACACACAAACAATACAGTTTAAAATATTGAATTGATTAAAATTTCTGTGATCATTTAATCCAAATTTTCAAGGAAATTTTTCAAATTTTCACATGCTTTGTGTGAGAAACTGTTGTAGAGTGAGATTTAAAAGTTGTATGTGAATATTTATGACAGTCTAATGCAGTTCAACTTAGCTTAAAAAGCAGCAAAGAAGAAGTTGTTCTTGTTGCATGTGGATCCACCTGTGATGTGACTGATTGTACTGCTTGCTGTTGAACTCACTCAGTAAATGATCAATCTTTAATTCTCAGACCTATCTCTCTCAATGACATATACAAATTCAAAAACATTTTTATGGGAAATTTATCTCCTTCTGATCTTAAAATAACGTTCAAACGACTGGCGGCTGCTGAACAAAAAGCTTAAAATTAAAGTAAAATGCCCTAATTCAAATTGTGCAACAAAAAAAAAAAAAAGAAAGAAACTTTGACAGAAATATTTTACAGGTATTTTATGAACTAGTTCAAATGACTGGCAGCAACATAATATTGAACACTTACAGATTAAGTTAACATTAACAGAAAAGGTTAAGCAGTTTTTTTTTTAGGTACAAGGCATCAAGAATCTCAACAATGGTGACAATCATCCTGTCAAAATATTTTCTGCATAATAATTTAATATAATCTTTCAGAGTATCACAGTATTGCAGCAAGTTTAATCAGGCCACCAAACAATGACTCTACTATCATCTGATCAGAGTTTTGTTATGCTTTGCAATAACAAATGTGTATCAGAACACACAGTTAAAGCAGCCAAAGAAAAACTAATGTTAAAAAGTCAAGTGTCAAGAGTCCAACTAAATCAAACATGGATCTCCATAATGGTGACGGATCAACTTAAAAAAATAAAAATAAAAAATACAACATCAACATCTTAACCTCTGCTTATTCTCAACATGAATTTTAGTATGAAAGAAATAAAATCTGGACTGTAATAATTGAAGATGCTGAGATCTGGAAAGATCTGATAGTGTTTAATGTTCTGTTGGGATTTAAAGAGTTTCTGTTGAGTTTTGTGGGTCACCATTGTGCTGAAGAGACTGTGCTTCAGTCCAGGATAAGCCAGAAAAAAACTGATTTTATACTGCATTTTGCTTATTTAAAGGCAGTAACTGTGTAGTTGCTGATGCAGTGACATATAATTACATTAATTCATGCATGTAGTTAATTTAGCATATACCTGGAAAATAACAGTATTTTTCTCTAAAAAAAATAAAATTTTTAAAGTTTAAACACTTTACGGTCTTTGTTTTGTAACTGTAGCTGCCAGTCATTAACCTTTTTTTTTTTTTTTGTCCTCACAATGTAGGTAAGGTTCAGGTGTGGCTCAGTTTTTGGGTTTCTGGTTTACTTGTAGCTGAGAATCAGTACCAACACAAAAAACTGTTCTGGACCAGTGCTGAGGCAGTTATGGGTTAGAAACTGGCTGAGACTCGGGCCAGTTAGGGGCCATGTTTGGCCTTTGTCTTTAATCCATATCTGGGACCCTCCAGGGCCGTCATTCTTTGCGGCATATGGGCCAAGGGAAAATGGGCTGTGTGGACCAGAGCTGGGCCAGAAAAACATTTCTATGTGGGTAATCACTAACTGTAACTGGTCCACTGAACAAGGTTAAAGCAGTCTGATCCACAGATGAGTGTTTTATGTTTCACTTCTGTTTGCACATGAAAGTGAGTGCTGAAGAAACCTCACCTGATTCTGAACTCCTGAACACTCATTATTATTCATCTCTTATAAGATCCCATTTTAAAGTCTTGGTTCACAGAAAATCATTCAACATCCATGCTAGAGGAAAACGTCCGCATAATACAATTGTAATTTGGTCATTAATGATCGACATAATGATCCGAGTCTTTAACAAAACGTGTCTTTTTGTTTTCTAGATGTGACAAATGAAGTGAAGTCAGTGTCAGTGATGGAGGGAGATTCTGTCTCTCTAAACACCGATGTTACTGAATCACAGAAATATTTGTTGATACAGTGGACGTTCGGAAGCACTCGAATAGCTGAAGTCAGCAGGCTCATGCAAACCAGCTCTACATATGATGAGAGATTCAGAGACAGACTGAAGCTGGATCAAACCGGATCTCTGACCATCACAAACACCAGAACCACAGACTCTGGACTTTATCAACTAACGATTGTCAGCAGAGAGACCAGCTACATGAGTTTCAATGTTAAAGTCTATGGTAAGAGAATTACAGTATAATTTGCTATTCATTTAAATGATATCTTTGTCATATTGATATGTTAAAACATTTATTTTCTATTATTTTCAATATTCCTTAAATCCACGTTATGATATTGACTGCTTTAATTACATTTCACATATGATTCTATTATAAATAAAGTTCATGATAGTCAGCACTGATCTGTATATGATGAGACTGATGCCACAATTTGTCATTATCAGCGACTCCACAATATCCTTCATCATCAGAAAGAACATCAAGCTCAAATTGTGTGTCGTCCAGCTGTGCATTGAACAATTCCACCATCAACCAGACTGAGGATGCCAACATTACTGATCTCTATCAGCCAAGTTCGGGTATGTCACTGAGCATTTATGGGGCACATTTGCTTACATTTTCTTGTGTGATTTCACAGAAACAGAAAACAGATAGCAGACAGAAGACAGAGAAGTGATTCGTGTGTCAAAGTATTGTGTGTGGCACCTCATGCTGCACTAATGCAGAGAGCATTAGTGCTAGGCAATAATTATTATGTAGAAAGAATCACAAGATCACACAAATCCCTCAAGGAACCCTTTAAAGAGTTTTGAATTGCTTCTGTTGACCACAATATGCCTACTAGCTAAGATTATATGGCTAAGCAAGGGAAGTGTGCTTAGCAAATCTATATGAAAGAGCTCTAAATTAAGTGTTTTTCATTTCAGATCACATACACTGTTGTGGTTTTACTGAAGCTGTGATCCGATTGGCCATCTCTGCTCTGGTGGGTGTGGCTACAGTTGCTGTGCTGGTTTATGACATCAGATCTACAAGAAGTGAGCTGATCAGAACAAAAGATACCAGACATCACCGTCAGACTCATCGAGTAAAATCAGACCAACAGTGTGAATTGAGCAGAAGGTTTAGTTCCAGATATATCAAGATATAAAGCAAAACATATATTGATGCTTATTAATGCTCTGCACCACAGATATTTATTAACAGATCATGTTTTGCATTCATTGATTAATTTGATTGATCTATTAAATACATCACTCTAAATAAAATTACTGTAAGAACAATAATAATTAGCAACAAAATTAATGGCATAGAATGATCTCATAAGCTCAATCAGAGGTGACTGATCTGCATGTTTGGTGACTTTTAATAAAGATTTGGTTTTACAACAGGGTGTAGAGCTTGTGTTTTTCTCTGATCTCCTGTCACAAAACAATATGATTCAAATAGCAGTTGTGTGTGGGTATGTAATTCACTGAATGCACGTTACATAATTCTCAATAACAACTTCTGTAGATATCTGACAGAAAAGTCAATCTGGTTAGTAATAAGTGAACCTGGTAATACTCCTTTTCGTTGTTGTTGTTGTTGTTTAATCCTCTGCTGAGATCTTGAGAGATTTAATGTCTTTTTTCTTCAGTTGATTTCATCTAAGGCTGTGGCTGGAAGTCTGTTGTAATTATTGTGTTTCTGCTTGGCCTTTTTCTTTTCTTGTTGTTTCTTCCAGTGATTATGCTTGTTAACAGCAGGTGTTCATCATTATCAATTATCAATGAATCACTTAATTATCTTACTAACTTCAACACTGCTTTAATGATACTCGAACACTCTGTAGTGTGGACACATACAAGTGTTCATTTAAAATGAATTAAAGATTTTGCTGTGGGGTTAAAAGGGTTAAAGGTGTAAGATAAAAAAAAACAGAGGGAAACATAATTTAACAGTAATCAACTGTAAAATAATTTACAGCAACATACTGTAAAAAACAGCAATTTACAGGCAACCACAGCTGCCAGTAGATTACTGTAAAATCAAGGGGGGAAACAACATTAATATACTGTAAAATGTAAAGTTAGATTTCCTAAATGAAACAAGAGTGGTTTACAAATCACAATCAGTGAATAGCGTACATTTATGTCAAGCGATTGCTTATGAACTAATGTTGATGAATTATGACAGTCTATTTTACAATATTTATATAGTAACATGTTTTAGATGATTGTAAGAATGCATATTTTATCTCCCTCATCTGAACTAGAACGAGCAGCCTGCAACTGCAATAGTGAAGCACAGACATTTCAAAATAAGATTCACTGTGTATTTCAGGCTTGTTTATGATAGTCAAGCAAGTTTGCTCTCCAAAATCTTCTAAATGTGCTTCTAAATATTTCAACTAAGGAGCACATGAGCTCCTTGGGGAAAAGTAGCCCATGTATCAAGCCCTGACAAGTACTGTCACGGTATGCACACAGACAAGAGGTAGATCCAAGTGCANAAATAAGATTCACTGTGTATTTCAGGCTTGTTTATGATAGTCAAGCAAGTTTGCTCTCCAAAATCTTCTAAATGTGCTTCTAAATATTTCAACTAAGGAGCACATGAGCTCCTTGGGGAAAAGTAGCCCATGTATCAAGCCCTGACAAGTACTGAATTGACTGAGTACTGAATCAGGTTAATATATGTTTTTGGAGTATAATTGGTTTGGAAATTGTAGAGAAATGCTTATTAATGCATATTACAATTTAACTAAACCCATTAGATTAAATGAGTTTAGTTAAGTATCATACAATAATTAGTTACTAAAATTGTATATTTAGTGAACTAAAACTATTCAATTACTAAAATATGACAAACTAAATGGCATTTTAGTCAAAAGACTATGACTAAAATTTGTTGTCAAAATTAACACTAACACATTGCTATTATTGTGTAAAATTAATTTAATTACTTTTACAGAACATAGTATGTTGAAAAAAATTCTTATCCTTTGTTTTATTATGCAATACATAGGCATTCATTTTATATTTCAAGCATGTTGTTTGTGCACTTAATGTAATATTCATCATACAACAGTGAAATATAATTAGTCAAGACATCACGATAACAACTTTTGATCAGGTATTACCACCTGGAGCCTAAAGGAGACTTGATTCCTGTGGGGGAGTTGATTTCTCATGACACGAGTGGAGAGAAATCCCCCACAACTGACTACAAACTGCCATTCAGAGCTGCCTCCATTTCGTTAGCAATGCCCAACTTCCAACGATCCCGAAGGACTCCCGTCCCGCTCTCTCATTTCGAATGTTTGTTTTACCCATTTCAGACGTCACAGTGGAGAAGAAAACAACTTCTGTTTCATGCCGACTTTAAGGCTCGAATCTCTCTCTACTCTCGCCACATCAGTTACTGAGTCTGCTGTAACCAGCTGTGCTCATCACACAAGAATTCATTCAAACTATATCCAGCATGTGGGTTCATTTTTCAAATTTTTTAACAACAGCAGAATTGTTGTTGAGCTTGATTGTCGATGATGTCGCAGTGGTGGGCGTGTCTTATCTAATCAAACTGGACTTGTTGCCTGCTGCTCATTCGCTCCGTCGGTAACTTCCTCGTTCAATAGCGGTGTCACTACAGTTGGTTGTTCATTCACCTGTTCACCTATGGAATCTGAAAGAAAATACAGAGACAATCATAGAAATTAGAAGCAGTTAATCTTCCTGTTGACTTCAGATGATACAAAAAGATTATCAGTGAATAAAGACTAACTTGTTCCTCACAAACAGCATCTTTAGGACTATTTTTGTGGTGGTTTGACCATTTGAAACACTTAACAGATGTGGTCACTGAACCTGAACAGGTTATTTTTGTTATAATAACCAGCTGACTGTACATTTTACCTTGCATAATACATACAGACACTCAAAAAATAATAACACTTATTTTTCATTAAATGTGCAATAAGAATAAACACTGTAAAATCACAGAATAAAGTTTTATCTGAACAATTAAAAAATTATTTTCCTTGCAACATTTTTGCAAATTCTTAAAACTTGAATTAAAAAAAAACTTTATAATGTTATATATATATATATATACACACATGAATGCTGTTCTACTCACCAGTGACAGTCACATTGAATCTTCTGAATGTGGTCTGTTCGCTGTTGATGATCTGTAGTTTAAAATGTCCAGAGTCTGTGGTTCCGATGTTTTTGATGGTCAGCGATCCAGTCATCTGGTTCAGATCCAGTCGGTCTCTAAATCGCTTACCAATATTCATCTTTCCTGATTCACTTTTAACAACAAGACGGTTTTTAGGTCCAAATGTCCACAGTATTATATCATCGGTCTGAATTTCAGCACCAGTCTGGAGAAGGACAGGATTTCCCTCCTTCACAGACACTGACTTCACTTCATGTCAAAAACAACAAACAGAAACAGAGAAATACAGAAAAACAAGTGAATGAATGAATTTTGTTTGCATTTTCAATATCACATACATTTACATGAGATTTTTTTTTAAAGTAATGACTAATGCTACAGGTAATCATCTCGGATCCAGATTTATTTTTTAGATAAAAAAAAAAAAAAAAAAAATCAACTGTCAAATTTAAACTGAGTTTTAAACAAACCTTTTAAAAAAAAATTATGTTTTAAATAATTTTTGTTACTGTAATTATAATTTTGACTGAAAACACTGTGTTATGCTACCACGCCAGTAGATGGCGATGTCGCTTTGTAGAGAAACACTACTGTACATGTAATATGCATGTCCTGTATATGACATCAACGTTTTCACAAATTCATGCATTTGTATTTTACACAATGGTATCGTCATCAAGAACTTGCACTTTAAAACCTGTTTTCAAGTTTGCATTTTCAGACCCCCAAAACAATGCTGTTGTGTAAATGAAAGGCTAAAATGCATGAAGTTTTCTGTTTTTAGTTGAAAACGGTGTCATGTAAATGCCACATAAATGGTATCATCTTGTGAGCTTTTATGTTTTACGCATACACAGTAAAGCGATTTAAGCATTTTCAGATGAGCAACTTCTGGAAAATGCTTAAAAACGCTAGTGTGGACGGGGGAGAATTTTTAAATAAAATCGCTGTTTTCAAATGTATCTGGATTAATGTAGACGTAGCCTCAAGAAATCAATCCATTAAAACTGGGTAAATCGATATTGTCAAACCAGCATAAATCGACTATCTATGTTTCCTGAACATGCCTTTTTATTGTTTTGCGACTTACTTGTTCTTGAAATATGCCTATTCCTGCAATATTACAACTTTAATCTCCTAATAGTATATAGACTTTATTCTCATGTCATCTAAGAGAAATTTAATATTTGGGCACTCTGAGCATGTGTTAGTGTGAATGTGTTTCAAATCATTTGCTGCACGCTCATTACCACATTGGAAGAGTTGATATACTTACCATTGACAGTCAGAATGAATCTCTTGTGTTTGGTTTTTATGGTGCTATTGCTGCTGCTGCTGCTGCTGATCTTGAGTTTATAGAGTCCAGAGTGAATGGTTCTGACATTACTGATAGTGAGATCTCCGGTTCTCTCATCCAGCGTCAGTTTGCTTCTGAATCTCCCATCAGTACCCGCCAGTGTAGACGGCCTTCTGGTTCCTCCACTGATTTCAGCAATGTGATTGTCTTCAGCTTCATAGCACCACTCTATTGTATCCTTACCATGTATTTCAGTAAGACCAGTGTGTAGAGTTGGAGAATCTCCCTCCGTCACTATCTCTTCCTTCTCTTCACATGCCACAGCTTCACATAGAAACAGAGAACAGAAATGTGTTTATGAGAGTCAAAGTTCCTTTCACAGTCCTCATTTAAGACTCTCAGGCAGCTATTTCAGTCATGCAAGTGCAGCTTTTAACTCTCTGAATGGGGAAACATTAAATCCTTCAAAGCTGTTCACCAAGCTTACGATTGAATCCTATTTAAAGTATATAACACTTACCCATTTGCTTTTTTAATTTAGAGATCCTGTGGCGATAGTAAATCATACCAAAGGCTGCAGCCGCAAGCAGCAGAACAGGAATTAAAACACCAAAAAAAATTCCTGCTATAGCACCTGAAGAAAGACCTGGATCTGGGAGGGCTATAAAGAGAGACAGTGAAGAGACAGTTATATATGCTAATAATACTTGCTCTTTCATCTACTCAGAATTACTCACCATTGACCGAAAGAAGGAATCGCTGTGAGCTCTCACTGCCTCTGATCTGAAGCTCATAGAGTCCAGAGTCTGTGGTTCTGGTGTTCTTGATAGTCAGAGATCCAGTCTGATTCAGCTGCAGCCGATCTCTGAATCTCTCATCAGCATTGTTTAATGAGATTTCATTCGTTTCAACATCGATTTTAGCTAGGAGGATGCCTTTATCTCCAAACCTCCACAGCATCAGAGCATCTTTGTGCATTTCAGCATCCATGGGTAAAGTGACAGATTGTCCCTCTGTCACCGATATTGACACTGACTTCACTCCATCTGTCTCACCGACCACACCTGCAAAACGAGCAGAATGTGAACAATATGTATTTCACAACATTTCACAAATTTGGAAAGAGAGTGAATCATGAAAACCTGCTTGTGTGGTGCAGAATCAAGAAACTCTTACTCAATTATTGCTTACACACAGATACTCAAATGTTTGGGTTGATATCATGAAACCTGAATAACCATAATTACATTATATTTCTAAATCCGGATCATTAGCTGCAGTTCTAACAAGGGTAAGGAATGGTTCCAGTTACATTTCCACTTGAGCATGGTTCAGCATGGCAAGTTTACAAACTCTTCTCAGTCTGGAATTCTCAGTACAGTTGGCTAAATTGCATATAGGTACTTATTACTAACGCGCTCCTTAAACAAAAAAATACTGTGCCATTTTCCTTTTAGACCAGGTTTCAGTTGGTCAGTGGCACAGACATTTTCAGTTGCCTCTCGCCAACAATGTGCCTGAACACAGCAGAAACATGCTTCAATGTGCAATTTGAGCAGTTAATAATAAAATTAGAAGAAATATCTGATCATCATCCATAACATGGTTATTATTTACATCTTATTGTCTGTAAACTCATGTGTTGCAAGGCAATGACTGTAGCATTTATATGACATACCAAAGAGCTCTTTTACCAGCCCTGCAGTAAAAAATTAGACCATATCTGTACCGGCTGGGCTGGATCAGCACGGAATGGAATGGTTAAGCAAAGGAAGAGCAGCTAATGATATGAAATGATACTATAATAATAAAATGAAAGACTTGAGATACTCACCATTGACAGTAAGTCTAAATATCTTTATTATTGTAGTCTTTTCTCTAGAGATGGTGACTTTATATTGTCCCGAGAGTCTGATTCTGGTGTTTCTGATGGTGAGAGATCCAGTCTTTTGGTCCACCTGCAATCTGCCTCTGAACCTCTCATCATCAGTGACAAAAAATGAGGTCAGGTCATCCTTTCTCTTTATCTGAGATATGAGAAAGTCTTTAGGTCCAAACATCCACAGTATTGTATCATCATTCAATAGTTCAGAAAGGTTAGTGTGTAGAGAGACAGAATCTCCTTCAGTCACGGTTAATGGCTCAGTTTCATCCGTCTCTGCACCAAACACTCCTGAAAAGCAAACAGAACACTAACTTCAGCACATTCAACTCATTGTTTGAGCTGCTGAAAAGACAAACCAATATGGAATTACTGTTCAGATTGTGAAGGTAAAAAAAAAGACATACACAATGAAGCTAAGCAATGAATTTAGTTCATCCCAAAATGAAAGTTCTGTCATCATTTACTCACTCTCAAGTTGTTCTAAACCTGTATGAGCTTCTTTGTTCTGTTGAACACAAAATAAGATATTTTAAAGAATG
Organism: Anabarilius grahami; assembly: GCA_003731715.1. NCBI lineage: Eukaryota > Metazoa > Chordata > Actinopteri > Cypriniformes > Xenocyprididae > Anabarilius > Anabarilius grahami. Next base: position 540,399 of record RJVU01026598.1, on the reverse strand, counting down.
TTGGTAACTAAAAGGTTTCAGGTCCAAATAAAAAAAATACTTCCATAGTATTTTTTTAATATTATTATTATATATATTTTTTATACATAATATGGTAGACATTGTTGCCCAGCAAATTTTTGGTTACCAACATTCTTCAAAATATCTTATTGTATTTATAACAGAGCAAAGAAACTTTGAGTGAGTGACACTCATTATTTAACCAGATCAAAATATATTTCTATGATGTTTTCTAGTACATTATATTTCATCTGCAACAACGTGAACTTTTGATACTTTTAATAATCAACTTTTAAATGCACCATTATGCAAACACATGAGGAGAGTTATCAGCATGAAAGACGTGATCAACGTGCAATACATTTCTCTCCAATAAAATGAAATGTGGGAGATTTTAACTGTGACAAGATGATTGACAGACAGGCCAGTAAACTGTGTCAGAATGCATGTAGCCAAGCGGCGCAATTATGACGAAGGAGGCTAGTATATCCAAAAGCCTGCCTACCATTTGGTGTGTTCCAAGTCACCTCGGAAAGATTGTACGAGCTGAACGCACATGAACACCATCACGATGTCATAAATACGAGTGGAAAGCTCGGGATTGTCTTTAATGACGCCAAGGGAGGCAGTGCCTCCCCAAAAAAAAAAAAAAAAGGGATGAGAAACTAATCCATATTACATATAAAACAACACAAATATTACAAATTATGACATTAAAAAGAGCGTAAGTTACTCCTATTTCTAAAAGGAACACTGCCCAACAGCGACACCCGCAGGTGAAGTTACAGCAGGAGTCATGCCTCCCTTTACTCTCATAGAAAACATTTAGACGCCCTATAGCGTGCGCATAACCTGATATCGCTGAGTTCAACATGTTCCTGGGTCAACATTTTTGTTGATCCTGGAACAACATTCAAATCAACCAATCAGATTTGAGGGGCAAGTTTACAGATTATCTCAAGTTTAGGCTTAAAATCATGAATTGGTGCTTCTACATCAGTGTTATTCATCTATCATTTCCCTCTGATTTTTGGGATAACTTATGGGTAGGGTTAGGTTTAGGGGTAAGGAATAGGGTTAAGACTAAATTTTCAGACAAGAATGTTGTTCCAGGATCAACATAATATGTTGACCCAGGAACGCATCTAACTCAGCAATATCAGGACATGCATAGCGTGCGGTGGGTTTTGTGGGGGGTAACTGAGAATGAATGGGGGAAAGTCACGTGACAGGAGGCAATGTCTCCATCGCGCTATGATTGGATGTAATTGGTTATGATTGGATATGATTGGTTGGTGTGATAAATCCCGCCTCTTGTAAACATGCACTTTCCGTGCATCGGTTTGAATGAACATGATGGCGTCAATGGGAAGACTAATTGAAAAGTAAGTAAACAGATCACCCAGTTAGATATCACATCAAAATCAAACTTGAAATGGACTGAAAACATGATGACTGCGGGGTTTTTGAGTGCAATCAGCTTGGTGAAATTAAAAATACATCTTTGTGTCTGTATCAGACGGTGTTTACGGAGCATGACTGATGATCCAAAATAGCCTAAGTTGACTATTAAAAGGAAAAACATCAATACACTAATAAAATATGTTGTTTAAATTGTTACAGCCTTTAGTTATTATTTTGGAATTAATGTAGAAATGCTTAAAACACTAACTTGATGGCTTGGTTTTTGTAAATAGAACATTACATTGTTAATGTAAAATTACAAAATAGAATTGCATTTGGTTTCTTTTTTGATGTAATGTAAAGTACTGTTCATTTAACAAGGAGGATGTGTCAAAGTTAAGAGTAATGCAAATGAATTTACACAATTCATAAAAAAAATTAAAAATGTGCCTCATCATTTCAGAACACCACTGCACACCACGGTACATTTTTGACCAACATTTTCCACTTTTGATGTAATTTCTAGCGAGAAGTTACTAATGTAGAAATTAAATATTTGTTTAGTTCTCACCAAAGCTCGTGCTATTTTGCTGTAGATCATTAAACCCCTATGCTGCCTCAGAAGTCTGTCTAAAATCCGTTTCATGCACAAACGCTGCCTTACAAGTCATTGCCTGATAAGGCAGCAAGTCAGCTACCTAAGTTCAGATGCAGCCTACTCGCAGACTGGAGAAGAGATGTCAGCACTATATTGGCACACTGGCGCTTCACTTACTACAATGGAAGAGAGTCCATCTTTTCTTACAGTCTATGGGTGTAATACAACAATACTTAGGTATTTAGTAATGACATTGCCAGGCTATTTACAACAAAGTAAGCTTAATAAATTAAGAGAAGGTACACCGCCATCTTACTCCGACGAAATTGACTTGAACACACCTGCCGTCGTACCTGGGACGCAGTTGTTGCTTCTCAAATATAGCACTTCGGTAAAGTTGGTTTTATATTCGCACATTCGGACATCCGTATTCAATAGCTTGTTAATCACACTACATTGGACATTCAGTGGACATTCACAAGTAAATATGCCATTAAAACAATACTTGCCTATTTTGATCGACTGTGAAAAATGTTGTAAGTTGACAATCGTTGGCTGTCAATATCATGTCGCTGCTTAAAATTCGCAAACATTAATTTATTGCACATTTATTGGAAAGTCTGAATTTATCAGAAGTCCGAATGTGCGAATATAAAACCAACTTTACCGAAGTAAATATAGCCTACCTAAATGCATCTCGTCTCAGGGTGAAAATACTTATCAAGAATATGATTTTTTTTTCAGTATGCTATCTGGATTTGTTAGTTCTTCTGTCATCATTTAGTCATCCTTAAATCTTGAAATCCCCATACAAACATGTCTATGCTAAATCGAAACAAAAACTTACCGTGCATTAATAATAAAAACAGAAACGGTAACCAGTTGCTCATGTTGTTGTAGAGCTGTGAAGAATCTGAATTTAATAAAGATGACCGAATATATTTTTGAATTCCGCCGAATCTCCTCTGTTTGACGTTTTAAAGCCGCACCCACTGATACTGAACTGGTCACATGACACACACCTGGAGGCTTTTACTCTACTGCCCAACAGTAATATTTACCCAACAGTAATATTTACCAGGTACTAAGAACTAATGTAAAAGTGATATTAAAAGACCGAATTCACCTTAGTAATCTGATCCCAGATAGCATGGGTGTAATGAGCACATATGGGCCAAAAGTTTTGAGGGAATTTTCTTTTGGCTCACTGTTTGTATTGAGGTATACGGCCCAGATGAACACACTCAACTGCAGATCATTTGTGGCTTAGTTATGGCACACAATGGAATATTTTAATTTATGGTTAAAGGCTTATACTTGGAAAAACACATGTAACTTGTGGCATCCCACAATCATTTTTTTTTTTTTTTTTTTTNCCACAATCATTTTTTTTTTTTTTTAATGAACAAGGAGCTATTTTCTCATTTTTCTATTTTTAATATTAAATCAAAAAAAGGAATGAACAGATAATAGCTACACTGATTCAAAAGATATGGGATAATTAGAATTAGATATTGCAATAGAAAGACGGGATAGCATTTTGAGAATGGGGGATATGGGTAAATTACAGTTTGCACAAAATAAGTAAACATAATTGAGACAAATATGGACACCCGGAAACGATAAAGCATATTAATCTAAAATGCACGTGAAAGAGAAATTATCTTTATCTTTCCTAAAAAATGAGGTCTAATGGAAATAAAAGGCAATCAGAAGTATATGAGGAAATGTTTAAATATTGTAAAAATACTGCAGGAAGCATTTATCTGTTTTCTCCTTTCCCAGGTTAAAAAAAGTACATTTCTATAATATATTTAAAGTGCTCTATTTTTGTGCACTAATTTTGTACTTAGTATACTAAAAATTCTTCTTTAGTACTTCTTAAGATAATCTTAATAACATCTAAGTGTACTCAACTGTGCTATTTTGAGACACCGTGAAATATTAACTAAAATGTGCTTTTAATATACTATCTCTGTATTTAAAAAATGTATTTAGCTACCACTTGTAGTACACTATGGGTTCAAAAGCACTTTTCTTTACCCCCTTATTAAACTATAGTGTATATGCTCTTCATACTCCAGACCAGTAGGTGGCGGAAAGGCAACGTTTACGTTGGTTTCCACCAAATGCAGAATAAGAAGAGACGCTCTGTACTGCTGTTTCAAAACAAATGATTTGTCAAGTATTTGAAACTTCACGAATCAGTTTTAAGCGATCACTATTTACAAAAGAAGACATGCATTCAGACCAGCAGGAAGAGCAGAAATTTGTAAAGATGTTTATTGAAGATTACAGCGAAAACAGAACTGATCCAGTGAAACAAGAAGAGACTAAAGAACAGAGAGGTTGGTGGTTATTATCTTTATTAATAATGCTGTGAAACATGAAGCTTATAAAACTTTAGCAGTTCTCAGCCTATATAAAAGTAAAGTTTAATATGGAGTTTGACTGACGCTAAAGTTGTAGCAGTTAAAGACTTCGGTAAAGTTGGTTTTATATTCGCACATTCGGACTTCTGATAAATTCAGACTTTCCAATAAATGTGCAATAAATTAATGTTTGCGAATTTTAAGCAGCGACATGATATTGACAACCAACGATTGTCAACTTACAACATTTTTCACAGTCGATCAAAATAGGCAAGTATTGTTTTAATGGCATATTTACTTGTGAATGTCCACTGAATGTCCAATGTAGTGTGATTAACAAGCTATTGAATACGGATGTCCGAATGTGCGAATATAAAACCAACTTTACCGAAGTCAGTTAAAGGGGTTAGTTCACCCAAAAATTCTGTCATTAAAAAGATAGTTCACCTAAAAAATTAAAATGACCCCATGATTTACTCACCTTCAAGCCATCCTAGGTGTATATGACTATCTTCTTTCAGACGAACACAATCAGAGATGTATTTAAAAACATCCTTAGTCCTTCAAGATTTAGAATGGTTGTGAATGGCAGCCCAAATTTTAAAAAACAACAAAAAAATGCATCCATCCATAATAAAAATAATCCATACAGCTCCAGAGGGTTAATAAATGTCTTTTGAAGCAAAGGGATGCATTCACAAGGCATTGATATGATTATATGATATGATACTTTATTGTCAGAACATGTCTGAAATTTTTCATGCATCACAGTATTTTCCATGTTTGCAACAATCATCTCTTACACAACATCGCTTAATCCACACACTCAAAAAAAAAAAAAGAACAACACGGCACATTTACAATACTCTTGATTGACCATTAAGTGTCTTATTTAGCTCAAGGATCGCCTGATGCACAAACGAGTGTTTCGGTTTCAGTTTTTTGAATCTTGGGATTCTGTACCTCCGATTTGATGGTAACAATTCAAACTCATTATGCAGGACATGATTAGGATCAGAAATTATATTATTAGCCAGTCTTAACAAATTATTATAATAAATTGTGTCATATAACTTCTCTAGAGGCAGGCCAACAATCCTGGAACAGATTTTTAATTGATTAAGCAACTGTGTTTTTAACTTAACAGACAGACTTTTATACCAAATAGAGTTGCAATATTGCAGTACACTCATTATTACAGACATAAAGAACAAAAGAAGAATCTGTTTGCTTACGCCGAAAGACCTAAGATGACGAAGAAAATAGATTCTCTGCTTTGTTCTTTTACAAAGAGCATCAATGTGATCTTTCCATTTTAACATATCGTCGATCATTACACCTGAATACTACTTATAAGTTTTAACTTGCCTGATTTTGCTATTATGAATAAAAACAGGCATTGTATGAGTATCACGAAGCATTCACAACCATTCTAAATCTTGGAGGACTAAGGATGTTTTTAAATATATCTCTGATTGTGTTCGTCTCAAAGAATATAGTCATATACACCTAGGATGGCTTGAAGGTGAGTAAATCATGGGACAATTTATATTTTTGGGTGAACTATCCCTTTAAGTACTCACCCTCATGTCGTTCCACACCTGTAAGACCTTTGTTCATCTTCGGAACACACATTAAGATATTTTTGATGAAATCTGAGAGCAAATGTTTAACATTTTGTGATGATTTAGTGAAAATTAAACCTTTTTAACTTTAATTTTAGACCTGATGGAAGGAATTAAGGAGAGTGAACTGAATGAAGCGGAGGAGGAACATCATGTAAGAACTGAAGAAAAACCATTGAGTTGCTCAGAGGCTGAAAGTAAATGTGTACAGAGAGAAGCCATCAAAAATTTAACTTGTCCTCAGTGTGGGAAAACATTCTTATACAAACAAAGTCTTAAACGTCACATGACTGTTCATACTGGAGAGAAGCCGCACACATGTGATCAATGTGGGAAGAGTTTCACACGAAAACGAAGCCTTACAGATCACATGAAAATCCACACTGGAGAGAAGCCACACGCATGTGATCAGTGCGGGAAGTGTTTTATACAGAAAGGAGCCCTTATGGTACACATGAAGATCCACACTGGAGAGAAGCCGCACACATGTGATCACTGCGGGAAGAGTTTCACACAAAAAGGAACCCTTAATGATCACCTGAAAATCCACACTGGAGAGAATCTGCACACATGTGATCAGTGCGGGAAGAGTTTCACGGTGAAAAGAGTCTTTGAAGGACACATGAAAATCCACACTGGAGAGAATCTGCATACATGTGATCAGTGTGGAAAGAGTTTTACACAAAAATCAGGCCTTAAGGAACACATGAAAATCCACACTGGAGAGAATCTGCACACATGTGATCAGTGTGGAAAGAGTTTTACACAAAAATCAGGCCTTAAGGAACACATGAAAATCCACACTGGTGAGAAGCCTCACACATGTGATCAGTGTGGGAAGAGTTTTACACTAAAAAAACAGCTTAAGAGACACATAAAAATCCACACCGGAGAAAAACCGCACACACGTGATCAGTGTGGGAAGAGTTTTACACAAAAATCAGGCCTTAAGGAACACATGAAAATCCACACTGGAGAGAATCTGCACACATGTGATCAGTGTGGGAAGAGATTTACACAAAAATCAGGCCTTAAGAGACACATAAAAATCCACACCGGAGAGAAACCGCACACGTGATCAGTGTGGGAAGAGTTTTATATACAAACAAAATCTTAAAGATCACATGACAGTTCATAGTGGAGAGAAGCCGCACACATGTGATCAGTGCGGGAAACGGTTTGCCCTGAAATATCTCTTTAACAGACACATGAGAATCCACACTGGAGATCACACATGTGATCAATGCGGGAAGAGATTTGCACTAAAAGAAAACCTTATCATTCACAGGAAATTCCACACTGGAGAGAATCTGTACACATGTGATCAGTGCGGGAAGAGTTTCACACAAAAAGGAAACCTTATAAAACACATAATAATCCACACTGGAGAGAAGCCACACACATGTGATCAATGTGGGAAGAGTTTTGCACAAAAAAGAGCCCTTAAGGATCACACGAGGATCCACACCGGAGAGAAGCCGCACACATGTGATCAGTGTGGGAAGAGTTTCAGATTGGCAGATTCTTTTAGAGTACATATGCGTTCTCATTCTAGAAAAAAAACATTTAACTGTGATCAATGCGGTAAAAATTTTATTTGGGCAGATTCCTTAAAGAAGCACCTTAATGTTCATACAAAGGAGAAGCTTCACATGTGTTCTCTGTGTGGAAAGGGGTTTTTACTGCTGAGTGCTTTAAAATTACACCAAAAAAGACATAGTGGTGCGAAGAATTATGTGTGCTATGTGTGTGGAAAAGCCTATTTTGGAGAGGGTGAACTGAATAAGCACCAGAAAAGAAGCTGCGCACAAAAAGAACCTTTAATGATCACATGAAAATCCACATGGGAGAGAAGCTGCACACTTGCAATAAGTGCAGGAAGAGCTTCAGAAGTGTTCGAGCTTTGAAATTACATCTGTGCTCTCATTCTGGAGAAAGAAAGAAGCATGTGAAAAATCTTTTACACAACTGAGCACTCTTAAAATACAGAAGAAAACACCAGTGTGAAAGCAGTATGAAAAGACACTTGCTACAGGTGACAAAACGCCACCAGAGAATTCACTTTGGAGAAAAACTTTTATAAGTGTTCACACTGTGACAAGAAATTCAGTCCATCAGGACAACTGAAAATACTCAAGGGCATCCACACTGAAGAGAAGCCATTTCACTTTCCTTCGTGTGAGAAATAAATGAGCTTCTCTACTCCCTCATAATGTCTGAAATCATAGTTCCTGTTCAGATCCAGAACTTTTAGGTTCAAACGTAACACAATATGTCGAGCAGTAAGAGTTGTTTCTTCCAAAATCCTGTCCTAACTAGCCGAAATGAGTGAAAAAATAATAATCTTAAATATTCATAGTAAACTTATTTGATTTTCAAGGCCAACGGTTTCAAGTTTGAGATTTATATTTACTCAAAGCTTTTCTCAGTGGAACAATATCTAAGAAGTTTTAGTCCTGTATAGCATCAGATTTATGGTATAAATTGATTACATTTATGATTTTTGTATAGAATCGAATACTTAGTTGCTCTCCAACTTTTGATGTATTTGCCAAGTGCAGATGTAAAATAAACTATCGTGTAGCTTTGCAACTGTATTCTTTAATTCTCTCCTTCTTGTGTTGCTTTGGACACCTTTTAAGTCAATAAAGAGAGAAAAATCTCATTCGTTTTCATTTTCCCTCAAAACAGCCTTTGGGCATGACGTCAGAGGGTGAAAATAGCAACGGAAGATTTATTTATTTTTTTGCAGAAATGCACCTCAAGCTGGTCTCCAACTGCAAACAAACAGAAAAGGAGACACCATCACCAGTAGCACCCTCACATTCACTCACACACTCACAATGTTGAGGGTGATGCATTACAAGTAACTTGAGTTACATAATCTGATTATTTTTATAAATAATTATGTTATGAACTAAACTGAATATAGGTAGGTGAATGCTCATCCACTATGGGGCTCCGGTAAGAAGCATGACAGGAGGCAGGGAACTGTTCAACTCTTTATATTGTTTACATGCTTGGTATCATTCAGTTGTACAGATTTTCTAAGATGTACACAAGGTATTGAATGTGGTCTTTATTCAATCACGCACATAAACACCTGAAGAAATGGCAGAGCAAATGGCTGGTGAAAATGAAAGTAAAACACAATGGCAAAATAGTGGAAACTAACGTCACCCCGAGGAATACACGTATTCCCAGAGGAAGACGTATCATGATAAAAGTCCTTCCCGTGTACTCATACAGGGAATTTAGAACAACCGCCCCAGATTAACATAGCTAATATGTGTAAAAATAAATTCCCTAGTCCTTGGGGTCAGTGTCACCTCCATCCGGAAGTGCTGGAAGTTCTGATGAGTTTGGCCACAGGTCGTATGTATAAGCGATCACTGACCTTGATTTGAGCTGATCTAATGTGTCCATCAGCACTGGATATCAACTTGACAACCTGACCAGCTGGCCAATGGGCTCTGGGAAGCTGCGGATCCATAATCATCACCACTATGTTCTCAGTTAAATCTTGGGTTTCTCGCTGCCACTTCTGGAGAGTCTGGAGGCTTGGAAGGTAATGTTGGGTGTAGTATGAGCAGAAGTGATCCACAATGGTTTGAGAGTGATGCCAGTGGTGCTTGGAAAGCGGTTCCGGAGTGTAGATTACCTGGGGCAGTGAGGCGTCTCACCGCCCCATGAGTAGCATGTTAGGGGTAACCGGGTCTATGTCTGACACATCGGATGAGACATATCCCAATGGCTTGCTGTTGAGGATGCCCTCTACTTCAATCAGTACTGAGCATAGTACTTCCTCTGGGACCGACTGGCTACCAACAACTTACCTGCAGGGCAGACTTTACTGATCTGATCTCCCTTTCCCATGGACCTTCGAAGTGTGGTGTGGTGGGAGGATTTATCCTAAAGTTGATCTGGTAACTAGCCAACAACTCGTACAACAACTTGTAGTTTCGGTTCCGTTACTTTGAAGGCTTCCCTTAGCTTGGTCGCAGCTCCTTGGAAATTGGTCCCCTGATTCGAGAAGATTTCGAATGGGGTTCCTCTGTGGGCTATAAATCATCTAAGTGCCAACAAAATTGCATCCGTATCAATGCTGTTGAGGAGGTCAAGGTGAATGCATCTGGTCGTCAAGCACTCAACGATGACTCCCCATCGCTTTTCAGTGCGATGGCCAATCTTCACAATGAAGGGCCCAAAGCAGTCAGCTCCAGGTGAGAAAAAGTGTGGTTGGTACAGTTGCAGACAATCTAAAGGTAAGTCAGCCATGATAGGCACAGTTGGCTTGGCTCTCCACTTCTGGCACTCCACACACTCTCTCTGATGTTGCCTTACTGCTTGTCTGCCTTTCAGGATCCAGTAGTGGCGACAGAGTTCAGCGAAAACCCTGTCAGGTCCTGGATGGAGAAGGCGTTCATTAAAGTGCATTATAAGAAGCTTAGTTACCTTATGGTGCGGGTCTAAAACCAATGGGTGGATCTCAATTTGACTTAAGTCATCCAGTTTCTGCAGTCTTCCTCCCACACGGATCTGTCTCAGAGTGCAATCCAACTCTGGTGCAAGGGTGTTCAAACGGCTGGAAACAGGCACAGGTTTTGCTGCCTTCAGTGCTCTAAGCTCCTCTGGGATGGTCTCCTCCTGACATCAACTCAGTATGAGTGCTTCCACACTCTGGTAGTCAGGGTGTTGTATGCTCATGTTTTGGGTAGCCGCCCTGTGAAGAAACTGGTAAGTAGCATCAACCAAGTCTCTCCAGGAAGTATAGTTGGATGCATCAGGAATTGCAGAACTTTGATCATTCCCTATCAGACCATAAAAGACAATTTTCCTTTTCTCTGACATGTCATCTTGGGCCTCTATCAAGGGGTGTGACTGGCCAGCGATCTGGTGGTTCACAAAGGAATTCTGGACCCTGACTCCATCCACCTGGGTTTGCGAGCTCTGTAAGTTTCCTTCCTCTAGTAATATCATCTGCCGAGTTATTGGAGGAATCTACATAGGAGTGAAGCTCGGTCAACTCTTGGATTTCCGCCACTCTTGTCCCAACAAAAACTTTATACTTACAAGACTCTGACTGCATCCATGTCAGGACAGTGGTAGAGTCAGTCCATAATGTCACCCTCTCTAGGCAATGGTCAGTTCCTGGCTGAGGAAATTGGCAAGCTGGGCACTGGTCAGAGCCCTGCATAGTTCGAGATGTGGCATTGACAGCTGCTGTTTGGGTGCTACCCTAGAGCGGGCCATGACAAAGGAGATATGGATCTCTCCATGCTGCTCAACAAAGAGGTAACCCACTGATCCATAGGCCACTTTTGATGCATCACTGAACACATGCAAGCTAAATTTTGATGTCTCCACATCAAAGTTGGAAGGGATGTAGCATCTGGGAAGCTTGATCTTGACAAGGTCGGTCAACTCCTCCTTCCACCTGTTCCGCTTCTCTAGCAAGTCTGTGGGAAGGTTTGGATCATCATAATTCCTTGGTTTGGTCCGGAGCTTCTGGACAAGAATCTTTGCCCGTGTGGTAAAGGGAATGATAAATCCTAGGGGGTCATACTGTGACACCAAGACCTTATAAATGTGTCTCATTGTTGGGGGGTGCTTTACCATTGCACAATGCCGGTAGCCCAAATGGTCTTCTAGACAGTGCAACATCAAGCCCAGAGCTGATTCCAGAGGATCCAAAATATACTGCTCCAACCACAGTTCAATGCTCTCTGAACGAGCTGTGGAAGGTCAGTGCTGGATGACTGAAGGTACATTAGAAGCCCACTGTCTTATTTCAAAGCCCTCTGAGGCTAGAAGAGGTCTCATCTTGTCGATCAGTTGCTTAGCTTCCATAGCAGTGGCAAGACTTTCCAGACAATTGTCTATGTAAAAACTCTGCTCTATGGACTGTAGCACTTTTAAATTTCCAGGCTGCTGGCGGTGCACATGTCTCTGTAGAGCAAAGGTGGCACATCAAAGACTGCAGGTCATCCCAAAGGGCAAGGCTTGCCACTCGTAGATGTCAGGCAGATCCTCCCTATGCTTGTTCGTCCAAATAAACCTCAGCAGGGGTTTGTCTTCGGGTAGGAGTCTCTACTGGTGAAACATACCACGTATGTCACCACTAATGGCAACTGTATACTGCCGAAACCAAAGGAAAACTCCCAACAATGAAGCACCAATGCTGGGACCAGGAAGCAGCTGCAGATTAAGGGAGACACCCAGATTCACAAAGGAGCAGTTAAAAACCAGCTGATCTTTGCTATTGTGGTGTACAAGGTGATGTGGTATGAACCATGACTCCTCATTGGGATGCAGGTTCTCTGCTGGTACCTTGACAACATACCCTGAATTGAGGAGTTTCTGTATCTCAGCTTCATAAATTTTAGCCTTTCCTATGTCTTTGCTGAGACACCTCTCAGTGTTCCTGAGGCTGGACAAGACTGACTCTTTGGTTCCTCTCAAAGGTGGGGTATCCCGTGCATGAAGGAGTGGAGTAGCATAACGCCAGATGCCATTAACTTCCACACATCATGCTCTGGTCTCCAGCATATTCACAGCGCTTGATCCTGTTTTAATCATGTTACCAGCTTTTCACTGCAGTATGGGAGGACATCCAGTTGCAACAGTCATTCAACATGTTGGTGAACAGGATTGCGAATTGGTGTAAGGGAAGTGAATAAGCACTTCCTGATGTGGCTGAAGTCCATCTGGTCCCTGGAGAACCCAACCGAGCTGCATACGTACAGGTGCTGGTCCACCAGCTGGCCCTAATCTGATGGGCTTCTTGGCTGTGATCAGGTTTGGGTAGTCAGACCCAATTAGGAGAAAGGGCTGCACCTTGTCAAAGGTTGGTATTGAACTTAAGGAGAGGAGCAATAAACACATTTGTGAGGCTGTACCTCTCCTTTGGACTTGACTGTGTGGAAAGTAGCAAATTGATCGTCTGTCCCTTCAACTCAGTGACATTGTGTCGGATGGTGCGAAGGGCCATATGCTCTTCCTTACCCACAAGTCCTAGCTGCTGAACTGCTGCTGGAAGTGATAATGCCTGCCTGGGTGATAATCAGGGCTTGACATTAACACCCGCCAACCCGCCAAATGCGGGTAGATTTCAGCTGTGGCGGGTAAGACAGACACGCCCACTAGCCACTTTGGCAGGTTGAATATAATTTCAGCCTACAGTCAAATGAAAGGTAGCTAAGCTCGTCCTAGCACAAAATTACAATCAGATCACAATTCTTTATCGACTAACTTGCAGTTAGTGAAGGCGGGATCGGCGGAATCGCGCTGAATGACACACATCAGAAGCGTTCTCTCTCGCGTGCGATCAGAATAGTCAAATACACGCACACACAGATGTCAAAATGTCCATCGTGTAGAGTATGGATATGTGTCAGTATATTACATACATGCATTCAGCAGCCCAATTAAATATCTGTATGGCATTAATGTTAATCAAACAACAGAAGATAAATAAATATTAAATAAACCTATGTATCTGAAAAAAAAGAGAGTTTAGGCTATTTAATTTACTATTGTATTTGTAATTTGCTAATTTGCTTCTTTGTACTTTTTATATAGCCTAATAAAAATAACTTATACAATTATAAAATGTATCATATTATGGTCATATTACCCACCCCTTGCCCACCCGTACATACCAGCTGATATACCATGTAGGCCTAGTCTTGATTTTGGTGGTCAGTCTGCATTTGAAAGTTTGAAAGGGTTTTAAATCTAGCTAATCAAGTAAAATTTCTCCAAATCAAGTAGTTTTAGCATGCCAAAGTCAACTTTAATCATATAAAATGTAATTTCCCAATAGCAAAATTATGGCCAGTGAAAATGCTGAGGGGCTAGTAACTTTGGAAAACCACTAGCCACAGTGGCTGGTGAGCAAAAAAGTTAATGTCAAGCCCTGGTGATAATGTTTCTCAGATTTAGTACAGTACTAAATATGTTTTTCTAGAAACTGTGTTTGTAATATATGATATTTGAATGTGCTTGCCATTGTATTTTATTTGTATATTTATTTATTTTTATTAATTGGGTTACTTTAATTGTGGTAGCCTATATTTCTTTAATAAATTATATATGTGCATATGTCCATACTGAAGATAAAAAACAAAATGAAAAAAGTTTTAGTAAGTTTTTCATTGTTTAATGTCTAATAAATTATATTTTGCCCCAAACATGACTGAGAATTAATGAGATTTCTGGGTTTGTAGTAGCTATTATTGTCTGTCTATTGTCGCCAGGATCCCAAAATCCATTAAATCTTACTGATACATTGAAGGCTTAGTTGGGCATAGTGATTGTGCAAAACTGTTAAGTGATAGAAGTCGGTTGGTGTTTTTAAGAGAGATATAGCAAACAGTATGACATCAGTAAGAAATCAAAAACCACAATCCCTCCCTTTATCCCCTTATTATACTCAACTATTGCAATGTGCCTCTACACTCCAGACCAGTGGGTGGCTGAAATGCACATTTTTTTGTTGGTTTACCAAGACGCCAAAAACATCGAAGAAGAGACGCTCTCCGAACTGCCGTTTCAAAACAAAAGATTTGCAGCGTTTTTGAAGCATCACGAATCATTTTTAACAAAATAATAATAATAAAAAATTAAAAAAACGATCGAAATAAAAACATGCATTCAGACTATGAGGAAGAGCAGAAACCTGTAAAGATGGAGTTTATTGAAGATTACAGCGAGTACAGGACTGATCCAGAACCATTCAGAGTGAAGCTTGAAGATAATGAAGAACAGAGAGGTTAGTGTTTATTCTTGGTTCTTCATTAATGATGCTGTGAAACATGAAGGTTATAAAACTTAAAGCAGTTCAACAGACTGTCAGTTAGTATAACGGAGCCTATCCAATCATTAGGCCTTTATATAAATAAACGTGAGATGCTTTCATATGGAAATTGATTGAAGCCAAAGTTAAAATATGCTCTGTAGAAAAATTCCTATGTAAAACCGAAAGAAACTGATCTAAAACTAGTTCAGTGTCAAACAAGTACAGGTACATTTTATTAAAATAAATAATGGCATAGTTGATTGGATTGTCTGCAACCTCGCTACTTCGGTAAAGTTGGTTTTATATTCGCACATTCGGACATCCGTATTCAAACTTGGGTAAAGTTGGTTTTATATTCGCACATTCGGACTTCTGATAAATTCAGACTTTCCAATAAATGTGCAATAAATTAATGTTTGCGAATTTTAAGCAGCGACATGATATTGACAACCAACGATTGTCAATTTACAACATTTTTCACAGTCGATCAAAATAGGCAAGTGTTGTTTTAATGGCATATTTACTTGTGAATGTCCACTGAATGTCCAATGTAGTGTGATTAACAAGCTATTGAATACGGATGTCCGAATGTGCGAATATAAAACCAACTTTACCGAAGTCCTGTGTTCCCCTGTCTGGTGTAAGGACTTTTGTGTTATTTCCTGTCTCGTGTCACGTTTTGTAGTCCTTTGTAGTTTTTCTTGTTGATTAGGTTGTGATTGTTCCTATGTGTGTCTTGTTTGCCAATCACCTCTTGTGTTTAAATACCCAAGTGTTTCTCATGTTTCTTATCTAGCATTGCCATTATATGGTTGTATCGTGTGCATTTGTTTTTAAGCTTCATGTTCATGTGCCTGGGTTTATCTTTTTCCTTGTCTAAAGTTATTTCAGTTGTCCCGTTTCAATTAATTTCTACTGCATTTGGATCCAGTTCCTCTTGTCCTGCTGCAGCCGCTTTACAGTTATCATTACAGCTGTGGACGATGCTATTCTTTTAAATTTAGAACGATTTATTAAACTTTATAGTTAACATATTATTTTTGGTGTGATTCTTTACTCTGTGTTTACCCTCAAATTAACAATAATGGCTGCTTAAGTATTTAGCAAATAGCATGTGCGCATAATGTTTTAATGTTTTTTTTTTTATAGACATTCCTCTGCATCTAGTCATTACTGATTCATATGAGACACCTTGATTACATTATGTATGGTAATGAGATTTATTTATCTTTTTTTTAACACTAATTTGCTATTACAGATCAGGGTGTTGCTAGGGTTGATAGAGATTAAATTATTTTAAAAACTTTATTTAAAACCAATTATTTTGTACAGAAATTGTAGCAAATATCCTTGACCTTCACATTTCTGTCTTTTATATTTTCTGTCTTACACATTTTTTATGTGTGACTTCAAATTATATATTTGTTTTTTTCATTTTAGACCTGATGGAAGAAAATGGGGAAAATGACGAACTGAATGAAGTGGAGGAGAAATGTCATGTCAAATCTGCAGAAACTTGCTCACAGACTGAAAGTAAATGTGTAGAGAGAAGAGCCATCAAAAATATCAACTGCCCTCTGTGTGGAAAAAGATTCTCATACAAACAAAATCTTAAATGTCACATGAGAACTCATAGTAGAGAGAAGCCGCACACATGTGATCAGTGTGGGAGTGCTTTTGCCACAACAGCTGTATTGAATCGGCACCAGAGGATTCACACTGGAGAAAAACCTTACAAGTGTTCACACTGTGACAAGAGATTCAGTCAGTCACAACATCTGAAAAGACATGAGATGATCCATGCTGGAGAGAAACCGCACGCATGTGATCAATGCGGGAAGAATTTTGCACAAGCAAACTGTCCTAAACTATATCCGTGCTCTCACTCTGGAAAAAGACCATTTAACTGTGATCAATGCGGTAAAACATTTCTTAGGGCAGATCACCTGAAGGATCATCTGAAAGTCCATACAAAGGAGAAGCCTTACATGTGTTCTTTGTGTGGAAAGAGTTATTCAAAGCAGGGTTATTTTAAAATACACCAGAAAACACACTGTGGTGTGAAGGATTATATGTGCTTTGATTGTGGGAAGACCTTTACTAGATCTGACATATTGAAACAGCACCAGAGGATTCACACTGGAGAAAAACCTTACAAGTGTTCATACTGTGACAAGAGATTCAGTCTGTCAGGAAATCTGAAAACACATGAGAGGACCCACACTGGAGAGAGGCCTTTCACATGTGATCAGTGCGGGAAAGGCTTTAAAGAAAAAGGAACCCTTAAGTCACACATGAAAATCCACACTGGAGTGAAGCCGTACACATGTGATCAGTGTGGGAAGAGTTTCACACATTCTAACACTCTTAAATTACATTTGCGTTCTCACTCTGGAGAAAGACCATTTACCTGCGATCAATGTGGTAAATCATATTTTTCATCATCATCCCTGAAGATCCACCTGAAAGTTCACACAAAGGAGAAGCCTTACACGTGTTCTTTGTGTGGAAAGAGTTTTACCCAGATGGGTACTTTAAAAATACACCAGAAAAGTCACACCGGTGTGAAGAATCACATGTGCTTTGATTGTGGGAAGACCTTTTTTACAGATGCCGTATTGAAACAGCACCAGAAAATTCACACTGGAGAAAAACCTTACAAGTGTTCACGCTGTGACAAGAGATTCAGGCAGTCAGGAAACCTGAAAAGACATGAGAAGATCCACACGGGAGAAAAGCCGTATACGTGATCAGTGTGGGAAGAGTTTTAGGGTGCTTTCACATTAGCACTTTTGGTGTGCACCCGGGTTCGATTGATGTCAGAGTTCGGTACGTTTGGATGATGTGAACACTGTCTTCTGAACTCGGGTGCGCACCCACGAACCGTATCCGAGTCCGCTTAAAAATGGTGGTCTGGGGTGCAGTTCAAGTGAACTCCGGTACGGTTCGCTTCTGATATGAAGGCAAACGTACCAAATTGCGGAAGTGAACCGCTATTAGTGCCGTATTATTTGATAAAAATGTGTGTTTGTGTGTGTTTCACTCACTTTCCCGACAAGAGTGACTGATGTGTTGCAAACAGAACTGCAGCGTGGCTTTTCTCATTTCTGCTCGCCTTCAGCATTCTATATTCGCGGCAGATAGACGCAAGAGCCGTTATGAACAAAACCAACGGTTCAAAAACAAAAATATAAAAGTGAGGAGAGCAACATTAAGCATTTTGCCGCCTTATCCTGCGCCATCGTTACTAAGCAACGGAGTAAACAGCTGCTGGTTTGATGACGCAAACGAACCGTGGGTCGGACCCAAATAATATAATGTGAACACAGTCCAGTGGGGGCAGGGGGAGAGGGGAGCAATCGAACTCGGGTTCTGTCCAGGCAATCGAACCAAGTGTGAAATCACAAAGATCAACTCTCTCAGGTTCTCTACTGCGTCATACTAAAAACAAATGTGGTATACTGTTGGCCAACATTGAGACGCTGCCTACACTGCTGTGAGTGACGTTTAGATGTAATAAAAGTGATGTGGGCTGCTTAAGTATTGCATAGTCTTAATTAATCCAGTTCCTCCTGGTTGAAAATCGAGTGAAAGCATCAATGTTATATATTAATTATTTTTGACTTTACCAGAACTGGTCTTACTACACAGCAGTAACTTATATGGAGATAGAATTGTTCCATTATTCAAATAAATAGATTATAATCCACAAATAAATGTAAAGAGATTCACAAAAAAATAATCATATGCAATTATGCACAAACAAATAGAATGAGATCCAAAAATATATGTAAGGAGTTTCACAAAAAAATAATTTAAGACAAAGAAGAGAAGATATTGTTGAATAAAGTCCTTATTTTTGTTTTGTTTTTGTGCACAAAAGTATTCTTGTCACTTCATAACATTAAGGTTGAACCACTGCAGTCATGTGGACTATTTTAACGATGTCTTTTCTACCTTTCTGGACCTTGAAAGCGATGTCTATCGAGGATAAAAAATCTTGAATTGCATCAAAAATATCTTAATTTGTTTTCCGAAGATGAATGAAGGTCTTACGGGTGTGGAACGACATGAGTGTGAGTAATTAATGACAGAAATGTCATTTTTGGATGAACTAACCCTTTAAAACACTAAAACTGTGTCATGTATTTAGTTAATTTGTGTTCATTTGTTTAGTTCAAATGTTTCCAAGAATGTTTAAATCCAGAAAAATTAGCAATTTTAGTGCCCCAACCCATCACCTGTCAATGACGTCATACCCGCGTTACCCTCGATTTCCGACAGGTGACCAACCGTATACATTTATACAAACCGAAAACTAATCATATAGCTCAACACTGTTACTGTACTCGTTTTCTTGATTTACCATGTTTTTACCATGCGTCAGAGACAACACTATTTTGCCAAGAATCAGATGCAACTTAATTTGCAGTAATAGTTATACAGCATTTTTTTTCATCATACAATATATTTTAAAATGAATTGCATGCTATTCAGCAACACAAGCCATCCAGTATTTATTAATATGATATTCTAATATCGATCTTGCTTACTGCAGCGTGCAACAAGTGTCTCATAGCAGCTGCCGAGTGAACGCTTATAACGCATTATAACAACTTTCTACACACTCAAATGTATCTAATATGATAAACAGCGCTGCGTTAACCCAGATATGCTTGACCGGTTACAAGATATTTGGTGTCTAAGATTTTCAGTTTCAGTGGGTGGAGCTTACATGAATATTCACGAGTTTCCAGGACATGCGCGTGGAACTGAGCATTTTATTTCAGCTCCTCCTTGTATCTCAGCAGGTTTAATAGATTATTTCAAAAAGGTAAATAGTTTGCATGTTTTGTGCAGTCGTCCCTGACTGAATGACTGCAGGCATTCCATTAGGGTAAAGCAGCAAGTTAAACTAGTTGAATGCATTCGTTGTGCTCCTCCTTTGTACTTTATGATGCTTTAAAACTGTCTTATTTGTTGAATGCAATAACTGAAATAAACCTGTATGATGTAGATTATGGTCTAACAAGTTTTTTTTAAGTTTTTAAGTTCTTTTTCATTTTGGAAATATAAGCCAAATAACCCAATACTATACACAAGCATAAATGAGCTGCTTTAATACAGAAGTAAAATTAAACAAAATTGTATGGACAAAAGTGTAAAAATTACATTTGGTACAACTACTGTAAGTGAGAAAAGTACTTCACATATTTTTACAGAACAGCAACCAGATTGATGTTTACATTTTATTTACAAATATGCATATACTGTCAAAATAATATGAAATATATATTCTTAAAAATGTTTTGATTGATAAGTATGCTTGTGCTTGTTTTGATAAAATAATATATATACTGTTCAAAAGTTATTAGTAATGTTCTTTGTTTATATTCATTAAGGGTGCATTTATCTGATTAAAAAAAAACATTAATATTGTGAAATATTTTTACAAACTGTTTTCTTTTTTAATATATTTCAAAATGTTTTTTTCTGATTATCACAGTTGAAAACGTTTGAGCTGTTTAATGAAGTGTGAAAACCATTTACAGTGTCTGTTTTTTCATTATGAATAGCAAGTTCAGAAGAACAGCATTTTGTTTTAAAATAGAAATCTTTTGTAAAATGTCTTCATGTCATTTTTGATCAATTTAATGCATGGCATAATAAAAGCTCCGCTGCTCTCGAGGACTAAAGTTTGTCGATTGTGTCTCTGGTGAAGCTGAACTCTCTTCCTGTCACGCTCACCTCGCGCGGACCGACCGTTTATTTACACACAGACACACGTTCACACAGGAAACAAATGCACACTTCTGAAGTCTTCAAGGTTTGTGAAATTAAATTTTTATGAGATATTCAGAAATTTGGTTAAATTAGATGAATATATTTTATGAATGTTGACGGTAAATGAGAAGGTTGTTTGGCTTTCTGTATAATAATATCAAAGCAAATGTTATACACTTTCGCATACCGCTACTTTGTTTAACAGTTCTGTCTAAAGATGTATTAATTAGATATGACTTGACTTTCACAGACATGGTGTTTCACATGTCTGTGAAACACCATGTGTTTTTTAGAAAAACTTATCGGCCAATACTGATATTTTAAAAATACCAAATATCAGCCTAGCCTATATATCGTCCTTGATGATAAATCAGTCGACCACTACTTGTCCATTCTGCTTTCTGTTTGTTCTGTTGTCATTGTTTCTTTGTGTAAGCTGCACACACACTTTATTTTTTGATTAATTTATAAAAATGAATCAAAATTATCATAATTGAACCTTTGCCGGAAGTTTGATTAACAAGTGATCTAACCAAACACAACGCCGAATCCGCCATTTTGTCCAACAAAGCACTGTGATGGAGTTTTTGAACTAATTAATAATGAACTAACATTTCTTTTCTTCTACAGGCCTAATAATAATCTTTGAAATAGAGTAATAGTCACTAGGACTGAGTGTTGTAAGTGGAAAAATTCTGCTGTGCTGGCTAGACAGCATCCTTCTAAGGATAAAAAAAATATTCTTTGAGAAATTGTTTTAACCTATTGAGTAATCTGAACTATTAACCCTGAGACATTTTTTGATGATCTTGTGATTCAGTTGTTCTAATCTAAATTCATGTGGGACAGAGGAACTGAGATGTTTTTCTTAAATCTAAACCAATCGTATTAAAACTGATGATAATGAGTAATAGATCATGCCATACTGACTGTGAAGTGTACCTGAAATCCTATAAAACCTGTTGTATTCCTTTGTTCGGAGAGAGATTCTCTGGAATTGATGAGAGCTCTCCCGGCCATGATTAAAGCTTTGAAGGACAAAAACTGGAGTCTCTGGTTATTGCTGCACAGCAAGTTAGGTTAGGAAAGGTTTAAGGGGGTCAAGACGTTGACCCAAAATATTATTGAGTGTCGATTAGGAGATGCTCCGAAAGATCAGGAAATTTATTGAGTGTTGATTAGGAGACGCTCCGAAAGATCATATGTTACTGAGTGTCGATTAGGAGGCGCCCCAGGAAGGTAACTTAAGTCAGGTGCGTCTTGGAAAATCTACCACAGCAGTCAGGAGTTAGAAGATTAACTTCGGTGGACTTGAACTTGAAAAATGGCGTAGTGACATCTTTCTACGTTTTAAACAACATTCCTTCTCATGTTCATTCATGTTTATTTGATGCTATAAATTAAGAGATGATCGGTTCATGAGCTGCTTGAGCTGAGACACTACAGCGATCTGTCACGACACATTAAAGATCCACAAAACACGGTTTCTTTATCGAATTTCTTTAAAAATTACACAATTTGAAAGCTGGGACTTTGTTTAATATCATAAGTAACCTGCTCTGTCTTGTCTGTCAACATGTTGTCAGTATCCTCTTTACTCTGCGATGTATTTTTTTACACTGTGTGTGGCGTGACAGCGCCATGGCTTATCGGACAAAGCAACAGTATCTAAGAGCGATTGGTCTTTGCGAAGGGTCAATTTTGCATAGCATTTGTCTACTTTCTGTTATTACATCTTTTATGTCCTTTCCCTTCATGTTCCCGTCTTTGAATTTTTTCTTCTTAAAATTAAACCTTTTTATCTTTTACTTTAGACCTATTGGAGGAGAAAGAGGAGAGCGAATAACTGAATCATCATCATGACAAAACTGGAGAAATCTTTGAGTTGCTCATTGAAAGGAAGAGCTAAAAAATCTTTCACCTGTCTTCAGTGTGGAAAGAGTTTCCGCACTGGAGAGAAGCCGCACACATGTGATCAGTGTGGAAAGAGTTTTACACAAGCAAACGCTCTTAAATTACATCTGCGTTCTCATTCTGGAGAAATACCATTTAACTCTGATCAATGCGGCAAAACAATTCTTAGTGCAGAATCCCTGAAGGTCCACCTGAAAGTTCGTGCAAAGCAGAAGCGTCACGTGTGTGCTCTATGTGGAAAGATTTTTTCACGGATGAGTAATTTAAGACTACACCAGAAAAGACACAGTGATGTGAAGGATCATATGTGCTTTGATTGTGGACAGACCTTTACTAGATCTGACACATTGAAAGAGCATCAAAGAATTCAGACTGGAGAAAAACCTTACAAGTGTTCATATTGTGACAAGAGATTCAGTTGGCCAGGACATCTGAAAAGACATGAAAGGACCCACACTGGAGAGAAACCTTATAAATGTGATCAATATGGGAAAAGTTTTACACAAAAAGGAAGCTTAAATGATCACCTGAAAATCCACAATGGAGAGAAGCTGTACACATGTGATCAGTGCGGGAGGAGCTTTGCATGTGCAAAAACTCTTAAATTACATCTGTGTTCTCATTCTGGAGAAAGACCATTTAACGGTGATCAATGCGGGAAAACATTTTTTAGGGCAGAAAACCTGAAGAGGCACCTGAAAGTTCATACAAAACTGAAGCCTTACGCTTGTTTGTGTGGAAAGAGTTTTTCGCGAATGGATTATTTTAAAATACACCAGAAAAATCACAGCATTGTAAAGGATTATATGTGCTTTGATTGTGGAAGTACTTTTACAACAGCAGCTGTATTGAATCGGCACCAGAGAATTCACACTGGAGAAAAACCTTACAAGTGTTCATACTGTGACAAGAGATTCAGTCAGTCTGGAGCTCTGAAAAATCATGAAATGATCCACTCTGGAGAGAAGCCACACACATGTGATCAGTTGCGGGAAGAGTTTCACACTAAAAGGATCTCTTAAATCACACATGAAAATCCACACTGGAGAGAAGCCGTATAAATGTGATCAGTGTGGAAAGAGTTTCACACATGCATACACTCTTAAATTACATCTGCATATTCACTCTGGAGAAAGACCATTTAACTGTGATCAATGTGGTAAAACATTTCCTGTTGCAGAACATCTGAAGATCCACCTGAAAGTTCATACAAAGGAGAAGCCTTACACGTGTTCTTCATGTGGAAAGAGTTTTAGTCAGCTGGGTCATTTAAAAAGACACCAGAAAAGACACAGTGGTGTGAAGGATCATATGTGCTTTGAATGTGGGAAAACCTTCACTGCAGCCAAGACACTGAAAAAGCACCAGAGGATTCACACTGGAGAAGAAACGCATGAGAGGATCCACACCGGAGAGAAGCTGCACACATGTGATCAGTGCAGGAAGAGTTTAACTCAGTTAAGATCGCTACATCGTCATAAAAAAAACAGCTGTCTGAAATTAAACTAGTTCAGATCCAACACATTAAAAGTGTGTTGCTGCGTCCATGCCAAATAACCAATAACGTAATAAAAGCTCTCTTATTAAATAAGTCTCAACCAGCCTCATTAAAACATCACTAAGTTGTTACATTGAACAAAGTTCATCTTTAAGACCTGCTTCAATTAATATTTCTAAAGAAGATTTTTTCTGCAGGAAAACTGGCATGGATCTAAGATGTCCTTCCGTCTGGACTAAAGCTGAATATAATTGTGGACAGTTTCATGAACTTGATGTCTTGATGACTTGATGTTACTCACTGCTGTGTGTGTGTGTGTGTTTAATACTTACTGATGTGTGTGTGCACTTGGATGAAATGCAGGGCACAAATTCAGAGTATGTGACATCATACTTAGCTACACATCACTTTACTTTCACTTTCACTTAACAGCAATTATTCTGCTTTGGCTCCCCCTATAGTTCAATGAGAGTTTATTACCACTTACAGTCACTAGGTGGAGCTCTAGCAGTGTCATTACAGCAGTATTCATCATTACAGTACAGCACTGACAACACAATACTGAAAAGCAGACAAGATCCTTACATTACAATAATAAATAAGGATTGGCTACTCTGTGCTAACATAGATGTAGACCAAACACTGTGTGGGTTTCAGTTAATTTCTATATAAAATATTTAACCTACTAATTAAGATAAAATACTGTTTTTGTCTATGCTGGTATGTTTGAACAATATGATCAATCAGAAAGCAGAAACCATTTTGTCATATATAACCACTGTAGTCACATGAACTTTTAAATTCATCTTTAGGAGCTTTCTGGGCATTGAAAGTGTTTATTGTCTTGCCGTCAATGCAGGCCTCACTGAGCCAATGGGTTTTATGAAAAATATCTTAATTTGTGTTCTGAAGATGAACGAAGGTCTTACGGTTGTAGAACGACATGAGGGTAAGTAATAAATGACAGAATTTTCATTTTTGGGTGAACTAACCCTTTAAATGCTACTGTAGCATAAGTTGTTGTTGTCTATCAGCTGTAATACTTGCCTATAGAGGCCTAAAGATACAGTAACTAGCATGAAACACTGCAAAACATTCAGCTTAAATATTTTAGTTCTTTGTATAAAGCCAAAAGTTTAATCAGTGACATTTAGATGCTTTCTGATGAACCGATGAACACTCGAACAAGCATCAACACTTTAAAATTAATTAGACACAATAATCACATAATTAGGCTCAATTCAAAACACTTACCCAGCTAACAGGGAACATTCTCATAACTTTGGCTAACTTCCTTTCAAGGCTCTTTCAAAGTTATGAACAAACATTCTTCCAGTAATGTTAACATTTGTTTAATGCTATCTGGTCCTTAATAATGCTTTCAAAAGGTTTTTTTAAATGTTCTCATAATGTTGAGAGAAAATATTGTTTGAACAACATCATTCAAATGTCCTTTAAATATCAAGTACCACTAACATTTTGGCTTAAAAATGGCTTAAGGTTAGACGATACACAGCAAAATGTTTCATCAACACCACTCAGTGTTCATGTGTCCACACTACAGAGTTAAATGTAACACTGAAGCAGTGCTGGAGTTTATTAGATAATTAAGTGACGACTGAACATTAGTGATGGAAGGAAAGAGGAACAAAGATTTGACCAATGTCACAATGTGCTCTGTTTCACTCCAGTGTAAATTTATGTTCATTTCAATGCAATGATCGTCCTGGCTTCAAAACTGATCTAATGTGCATGCGGGTCAGCGACTCAACAGGTTTTAGCTAAATTTGATAATTCAGACAAACTGTAACACTGTTAACAGATGGAGATTCACAGCAATATTCTTTTCAATGCTGAGTGAAGTGAAATGCATCCGATACAGATAAGATCTGATTCTGTGCAGAATTGCACCTTTAACTTTTCAGCTTTTGAACCACATAAACCAGCTCCCATTGGGCTCTAAAAAAGAAAAACTGAATGTATAAGGAACAACGGTGAACATTATTATTACATTGAAAGACTTGAAATACTCACCTCTGACAGAAACAGTGAATCTCAAATACTTGTTCTTTCTGCTGCTGCATCGGTTGATCCATACTTGATAAAGTCCAGCATCTGTGGTCCTGATGTTTGTGATGGTCAGAGATCCAGTCTTCTCGTCCAGCTTCAGTCTGTCTCTGAATCTCCCAACAGCAGCAGCATCATATGTAATGATCTCTCCGGTCCCACCTTTGATTTCAGCTATGAGAGAGTTTTCTTCTCCGAACAGCCACCATACCTGGTCGTTTTTCTGTATTTCATCATCAGTGTTTAGAATGATAGTCTTTCCCTCCTTTCCTGACTCTTCCTTCTCTTCATCTGTCACGGCAAGATATAGAAACAGAGAAATGAGGAGTTTATAACAAGTCAGTAAAGCTCCATTGGATGTAAAGAGACAGAGAGGGTGTGTGTGTGTGTGTTCTTGTTTATATTACATTGTGGGGACCAAATGGCCCCACGATGTAATAAAAACCTGAGTTCACCTACATCGTGGGGCCCAGCCAGCGGTCCCCACGAGGGAAATGGATTAATAAACATACTAAATGATGTTTTTTTGAAAATGTAAAAATGCAGAATGTTTCCTGTGATGGTTAGGTTTAGGGATAGGGGTAGTGTAGGAGGATAGAATATACAGTTTGTACAGTATAAAAACCATTACGCCTATGGAGAGTCCCCACTAAGATAGCAAAACAAACCTGAGTGTGTGTGTGTGTGTGTGTGCAAGAACAAACTGCACAGACGACTTGCACTTCAATTATGATACTATACTCACCATAGATACCAACTCTGAATCTCTCGTATGTGGCTCCTTTAACACTTCTGATCTTCAGTTTATAGACTTCAGTGTCTTCAGTTTCAGTGTTTTTGATGGTCAGAGATCCAGTCTTCTTGTCCAGCTCCAGTCTGCCTCTGAATCTCTCATCAGCACTGGTCACTTTGTTTTCTCCTTTGATTTGAGCTATGATAGTGTTTTGATCTCCAAACAGCCACTGTATCAGATCATCTCTCTGTATTTCAGTATCAGTCTTCAGAGTGACAGATTCTCCCTTCTTCACTGGCATCTTCTCTTCATCTGTTACAGCAGCACATAGAAAAAGAAATTAGGAGATTGTGAGTTTGTAGATGAACATGTCAGAAACAATGAGAAGATGCTGTGATTCTTCTTGCTTATAATATCACCTGCTTATCATTTAATCTGCTTTTTTTTTTTATCAAAGACTGGCATTTTCGAAAGACCAGGGACTAAACTATATTGGATAAAAAGTTAAAAGATAAGTATTTACTTTCATACTTACTATAAAGTGAAAAGTTAAATTTTTGAAGGCTCCTTATTTGTTTACACATTTTAATTGATGCTAAAAGCCCAATAGGAGCCGGTGTGCAGGGGCCATATTCATTTTTGTTTCTTTAACATATTTGTTTTCTTAGTGTGTGCTCCTCCTGCAGGCAATGGGAGAAATTCGTATAAAGGCTGTAATTCCAGTCCAGCAGGGGGGTGCTGATACCACCGTAACAGTCATTGACCACAAGATGAGTGCAGATGAGCGTTTGGAAATGTGTTGTTGGAGTGCTTAATCTTGATTACCTGATTAAACTTTGCGGCAAAACTTAAAGACAACTTTTAACTAAGAAAAGTTTATAGTAAGTATAAGTCTATATAAGTATATATTTTGGTAAAGTTCAGACACCTGCTGAAATTTGCATCAAACTGGCAAAAACATTTAAGTATTAATCAATAGGAAGTAAATATTTCAGATTAATAATGCTTAAATCATACCTAACAAAAATATATTTTAATTATATTTTAATCATTGCTAAACTAGGTTTAACTGCATGTAATACATTCATGCAAATTAACCCAATAAAAAAATATCAGCTTTTATTAATTGCAGATGTGTAAATAAAATTTGGGTTCATTTTGAGCACTTTGAGAAGTGCTATTAACACAATATATTACTAACACAATAAAAGACTTGATGTACTCACTATTGACAGTCATAATGAATGTCATGCATGGGGTGATGCCGGTGCATGTGTTGCTGCTGATCTTTAGATTATAGAGTCCAGAGTGAATGGTTCTGATGGCTCTGATGGTTAGATCTCCAGTATTCTCATTCAGCATCAGTCTGTCACCGAATCTCTCATCAGCAACATCATGTGTCTCACTGGCTCCTCCTTTGTTGTCAGCAATGAGACTGTCTTCATCTTCATACCGCCACTGAATCATACGATCTTTACAGATCAGTTCAGTAACACCATTTCGTAGAGTGAAAGAATCTCCCTCTGTCACTTTCTTCTTTTTGCCTGTCACAGCATATAGACACAGAAAGCAGAAATGTGTTCATGAGTGTGTTAGTTATCTTAGCTACAGGATCAAACATCAAAAATCTAAAAGGTGTGCACAATACCTGCACTGTAAAAAACAAACAAAAAAAAAAACTGAAATTTTCTGTATCTGCTTTGAAACATCATTTAAATGATAATTGAAAAAATAAAAAAAATTACGCGTTTTCACTATAATGATGACTTCAAATTTTTTTTTTTTTAAATCAACATTAATTAGAGCTGTCAAATTTTAAAATTGTCACTTTTAGATTCTACTGTTGCATAATAATGTTTATGGTTTTTTTATTGATGTAACATCTTACCCACTCTCCAGTGACAGTAACAGGCAGTTATAGTCGTAGTTATAATCGCAGTTATAATCGCAGTCAGAAAAACATAAACAACACATATTCCTGTTACAGCCCATGGAGATGAATCTGAACCTGTAAAGAAAAGGACACCAATCATTAGTATGAATGTGTCTGATCTATAACAAACACTATAAACTTCAACACTATATAACCTGAGTGAAGATCTGATACTGTAATGATAAAGACAGTCATTAGTGTGAATGAATGTGTCTTTGACAACTGTTGTGCACTAAAGACCATATTGATATGATCACTCATCATGATGAGAATTTAAAGGTACAATATGTAATATATTCGCAGTAAAATATCCAAAAACCACTAGGCTAGTGTTATATATTTTGTCCAGCTGATTACTAACAATATCTCTAATGTTTTCAACTACTTGTAAATCATGAGAAAATTCCCATTCTAAACAGTGACACGGGGCAGTGCAGTCGCCTGTCAATGACGCCAGTTACCCTTTGTTACCGCCTTTACTGACGTAGAAACCACATGACAACAGTGTTGTGGACAAATGCGGAAGCAGCGCCGGCGATTGTGTCATAATAAAAGTCCCCCTGCTCGTGAGGCGTGTGTTGATCAATCGCTCCAGCGGCCTCGTTCAGCTCCCACAACACTTGGTCCTGCTCTGCTTCATACTACAGTAACGTTAATAATCGCATCCATTAACATGTTTTCTTCCCAAGTCCTATTGCACTGTCTGTTGAGGTGGAGACCACATGTCCCAAGATTCCACACTCAAACTTGCCGTCATCAAGCTATGCCTTTGTTTTGAATAGGCTTCTAGCGACCTCTAGCGGACAAAATTATCACATACTGCACCTTTAAGCAAGTGAAATATTTTGCTCCAATTTCTACTTTAAGGCGTTTTCTGTCCAGTGTCAAAAAATCAGTTTGTATCTAACCCTTAAAATACTGTTAAATTTGCAAATCAATCACAAACTTCACATCCAGGCAACTTTTTTTTTTTTTTTTTATCTAAAGTGTATCTAAAAGTGCAAGTATCTAAGTTTACTGTATGTGTAATTGCATTAAAGACATGCTCTATAAAACATTTGGAGTTACAGTACTCACCACTGACAGAAAGGAAAAATGTCTTGTGTGAGCTCTGACTGCCTCTGATCTGTAGTTCATAAACTCCAGAGTCTGTAGTTCTGGTGTTTGTGATGGTCAGAGATCCAGTCTGATCCAACTTCAGTCTGTCTCTGAAATTCTCATCAGCATAATTTAATGAGGTCTCATTAGTCTCTGCATAAATTTTAGCTAGGAGGATGCCATTATCTCCAAACCTCCACACTATCAGATCATCTGTATGTATTTCAGTATCAGTGTTTAGAGTAACAGAATTTCCCTCCATCTCTGACACTGACTTCACTCCATTTTTCTCACCAACCACACCTGAAACAAACAGAAACAGATTATCAGAGAGAGATGAATTTATAAACCCTCATACCACCTCCCACATAGCAATGTTATTTGGACCCAGCTCCAGTCTACACAGCCCCCTTTCCCTCAGCCCACATGCAGCAAAGAAGTCAAACAAACTTTGCTTGGGATTTCTGGTGCAACAAAATCCTATAGGCCAAACATGCATAAAAACTCCTTTTACAAACCCATTGCAAATGATCTATTGCAAGTAAAATCTATCAAATGCACTTAACTTATCATCTAATAAGAATTCATTTCAAGTGTCTGTACAATGAGTTCTTTTACCAATTTTCAGGGCTTGTTTTCTCTTCTTCTTTTTTTCATGAATGGAGGCCAATAAGAGAATAACTATATACTATTCATTTTAATTACACTAATGTCAAATTACAACATGTACAAATGTATAAAAGTTATCAGATCAGGTAAAACCAATAGACACTTGTTCAGTGGTTCATGCTGGGGGGGGGGCGATCTCAGTGAATCTGCATTCATTGGTTCACAGAGATCATCTGATAATAAACAAATTAATTGAAAATAAACAAATTAACACAATGCTGATCTATCCAAGATGACTATTATATTGAAAGACTTGAGATACTTACCAAAGACAGTAACATTAAATATTTTGGATCTAGTCTTTTCTCTAGAGATGGTGAGTTTATATTGTCCTGAGAGTCTGATTCTGGTGCTTCTGATGGTGAGAGATCCAGTGTTCTGATCCACCTGCAATCTGCCTCTAAATCCCACATCATCATCAGTCACAAAAAATGAAGTCAAATCAGCTTTTCTCGTTATTTGAGATATGAGAAAGTCTTTAGGTCCAAACATCCACAGAATCGTATCATCATTTCGTATTTCAGTAAGATTAGTGTGTAGAGTAACAGAATCTCCCTCCATCACTGACACAGGCTCAGATTCATATTCATCTGTCTCTGCACCAGACAAACCTGCAGAACATAGAAGAACAATTTTACAGACACACACACACAGTAAATTCGCCAGTGTTAAATTAATCGACACCGCTCGGTGCTCATATGGGAACCACCAGCAGGGTGTTAAAGTAACACTGAAGCAGAGTTAGAGTTAATTAGGTACATAAGTGGTTTATTAAATGATGATTGCTTGATTATTGAAGACACCTGATGATAACGAGCATAGGCATAATTTCTGAGTGGGGCGGGTGGGACATGTCCCCGCCACTTTTTGAAACATCTCGCTGCACGGATGTATACTAATACAAAAGAACAAAAATTCTACTCCTAGTCCATCGAGAGAATCTAATATTAAATGCGGATCCACGTATTTATTGACTATGTAAATATTCTTGAAACTAGTAATATATTGTATTATAGTAGATATAAGGATGAAACTATCACATTAAACATGAGGTCTTTGTCAATAAATGTTGTGCATTTATTATTGTAATGATACAAATACAATACACCCCCCCCAAACACACACACACACACACACACACATTCCTGTCCCATCCACTTTTTAAAACAATGTTACATCACTGATAACAAGCAGAATCACTGAAGAAAAGAGAAACACAAGAACTACAGACTTCCAGCCACAGTCTTAGGCTGGCCACACACTTGAAGATTTTAAGCCTGATTTGCTTTCATTCTTCCAAATATCTTCCTTTGCGTTCGGCAGAACAAAGAAATTCTTACTTGATGGAAACCATATCACCTGATTGCTCTTGATTATGGTTTCCTTTGTAACAAATCATGTGTTTCTGTAAACACTGTTCCAAAAACCCAGAGATTCACATGAAAAGTCAAGTCAAACTGCTAACTTAAGGAAACCCTGATAACCACAATGATGACTAAACATTTTGACTAAAGTCAGTCTGTTTGAAATAAGAGAGATTTAATATTTTCAGTTGATTTCACCTAAGGCTGGCCATGCACACACAAAGATTTTAAGCCCGATTTGCACCTGGGGCTGGGGTGCAAATTTCTAAACCTCTGTTAATTCTCAATAACAACTTTTGTAGATGAATGACAGAAATAAAGTCAATCTGGTTAGTAATAAGTGAAGCTGGTAATGCTGTTTGTGGAGTTGTTTAATCAGATTTTGAGAGATTTAATGTCTTTTATCTTCAGTTGATTTCAACGATGGCTGTGGCTGAAGTAGTTCTTGTTGTTCCTCTGTCCTTCTGTGATTCTGCTCATTAACTCCAGCATGTTTCAGTGTCACGTTTAACAGCCTGTATTGTGCACACTATGCAGTGTTCATTTCATCTGTGCTAACCCATGTGGGGCCTTCATGAAAACTGCGGACAAAACTGGCTGGGCCCCAGGTCAACGTCTTGTGCCTATATTTCATTACCATTATATACCACTCACACGTGATGTGTCGTGCAGCATCCTGCCCAACCCTAACTAACACATTACAATCAATGTACTTTTTTTGTTCGTTTGTTTAAATCAAATGATTTCTTTTAACTTTTTTTTAAGAAAAATAAATAATTGTGTAATTAAGTAATTATCTATTTGATTGGATAAAGCAAATCATTTCTAATATGTATTTCTTAAAATATTTTTTTTTTTGATTAAATCTTTATCTTTTTGTTTAGGTCAAAAATAGAATTTAAATTAATTGACTTCAACAAGAAAAATATACTTTGTATCAGGTTTTATAAAATAGTATTCATATACATAGGAAATATTGTTTTGGGCAAGTTTATTTTTCATTGGCTCAAGTTATAAAATAGGCTATAGATGTGAACCATTACCCTCATTTTTTTTTTAATTGGTTGAATGAAAACATTTTTTCAGTGTAGGAAATAAATAGAAACTTAATGCTAATTTAGTTGTAAAAGCACAAAATGTCAAATTAAAAGTCACAATTATATATTTTATATAGCCCTACATTTTATTTAAGCAAATATAAATATGATTATTCTTATTAATATCAATGATCATTAATGTAAAATACCAAATCAATTATTCAATTTAAATTATTTCGTTATTAGACGCCTTTCTTCACTGTCAGTTCACATGCATTTGTTACAGAACTGATGTCTAAAATGAAACAGACAGAAATCCACTTACCGTGCATGAATAATAAGAATAGAAAAAGCAATAATGTGCTCTGCATGTCTTAGGTAGAGTCGATTCTGAATTCAATGAAGATAATCAATGGAGATTATTTATATCATTCTGTTCAGCAGAATGTGTTCGTAATTCCGGAACCGCACCCAACGAGTTTCGGTTTCAGTCTACCTCCGACAAGGAGAGATGATAGTACCGAGCTGCCCGCTAGAATCACTCCTTACTGTGAACAGCAAAGAAGCACTGTCCACAAACACCGGGAGGCGCAATGTTCCTTTTTTGTTCTACATAGCGTTACGTCACTGTCTGGAAAATTAAGCATATATTGTTAATTTTGTGATTATATTTAAGTTTCATATTCATCGGTGTAAATAGTAATCAGGAACCTCTTTCTGTGGAATTACAAAATGATAGGGTTTCTTTAAGGACAGTACAAATAATAAAGCTGTTAAAACTGTTAATAGCAAAGCCTTTTATTGTTTATTTGGATTATTATTTAGTTTTGTTTTTATTTACTTTCTTATTTGGTTGATATTGTATTTTTATATTTTTGTATTTTTAACCCTGGCATTTTTGTTTCTGTTTTTCTGTTTTATAATTGTTGTTCAAGAAAAAAAAAACATGTTGTACCTTTTGACTGTGTTTAGCAATCTAACATAAAAAAAAATCTGTTTGTTGGTGTAGTCAAGTTGATTGGCCAATTTTAAGGATTCATGTCACAATATAGGCCTTGCTCTTTGTCAGAACACCTGTGGAGCTCTCACAAAAGGTTTGTTCTTGCGTCAAGCAGGTTCGGTTGAGCTTCTGTTTATGTTCTGCTTGGCGTAAACAGATCAAAGTTCATATGTGAATAAATGCCTAAATTCTATCTGTTAAGCTATCCAGTCTCTTCAGAAATTTTTGATTAAACTGCTTGATTCATACTTAGCTAACAGGGAATGTTCTTATAACTTTGGTTAACATTCTGGCAAGTTTCTCTCAAAGTTGAACAAACGTTCTTCCAATAACATTAATAGAGCATTTGTTCAAGGTTATCTGTTCTTCAATAAAAGGTTAGCACAAAAACATTATTTATGTATTGTTTGTAGAAGACATTCTTGGAACAACATTCTTCAATTGTCCTTTAAATATTAAGGATCTCTAAACTTTTTGGCTAATGAAATGGTGGGATGCTACACAGCAAAATATTGTGTTTCATGAACAGTGCTCAGTGTTTATATGTCCACACTACATGTTAAAATAACACTTAAGCGATTTTGGAGTTTAGTAGATAATTAAGTGACGACTGAACATCAGTGATGACACACTAAAGAGAAGAGGAACAAAGATTTGAAGTCACCATTGTGGTGATCAGTGTTACATGTGGGTTCTTGACTATTGGCCAGGGGTGGCGCTAAGGGGGCTGGAGCTCCGAATGTTTTTTCAAAAGCCCTGAAACTTTCAGGTTTGAGGTTTCTTAACGTTGCTGTAAAAATATAATTTTTCGATACATATCTCTTTACTAAAATATGTTATAAAGTTCAATACTGTTCTCCCGCAGTATCAATTCACTGCGCTACCAGCAGTGCATTCTCTCTCTTCTACAGCAAGTTCTACAGCATAGAATACAATAAAATATTTTTTTACATGCGAGTGCNTAAGGGGGCTGGAGCTCCGAATGTTTTTTCAAAAGCCCTGAAACTTTCAGGTTTGAGGTTTCTTAACGTTGCTGTAAAAATATAATTTTTCGATACATATCTCTTTACTAAAATATGTTATACAGTTCAATACTGTTCTCCCGCAGTATCCATTCACTGCGCTACCAGCAGTGCATTCTCTCTCTTCTACAGCAAGTTCTACAGCATAGAATACAATAAAATAGTTTTTTACATTGCGAGTGCATTGGATTATCCACAAGTTTACAAGTTGAATTATCCCTTGAGAGACAGAACTCACACCATGCGCAGCACTTCTTTGGCATTGTTTTGCTTTGAAAAATAATGACTTTATTCAACAATCTCTTCTCTGTCATTATCCTTGCCGCAGTAAGCACAGTGAAGACTTTCTTGTTTACGTCTGAATGTCGGCTCGGTATTGGCCAAAGCTGTTCACGTGAGCAGCACGACACGTGTGTGTGATGCTGGTGCAGAATAAAGTTGTTGTTTTTGTTTTGTTTTTGCACACAAAAAGCATTCTCTTCGCTTCACAAAATTATGGTTGAACCACTGCTGTCACGCTGACTGTTTTAATGATGTCTTAAATATCTTTCTGGACCTTGAAAGTGGTGAATAAATTGTTGTCTGTGGACGAGTCATATACCTCTTGGAAATATCTTAATCTGTGTTCTGAAGATGAACGAAGGTCTTACGGGTGTGGAACGACATGAGGGTGAATAATAAATGACAGAAATTTCACATTCCAACAAGCCATCACAGAGAGTACAGTAACAATGTCCTGTTGGAATAATGACTGACCAACAGAACATTTTGTAAACACATTGTGTCAAGTGAAGTGAACTTTAACAGATATCATCTGCTCAGTCCGTTGTGCCAAATTCTGACCCCCACCAAATATTACCCCCTAGTATTGGTTTAGGATTGGGGGTGGCATTAGGATTAGACAATCAGGTAGTGACTTAAACGAGGGGGGTAATTATTTGGCACAACACCAGAACACATATACTGTCACATATAGACACCCTGAATGGCAAAGAGCACACATTGTTCCTAGTTCATGTTTGATATTTAGCATTTTATGGACTTATTCTATTTTTATACTATATTCCCCCTCCAAAATGCGGTAAGTGGTAGCGGTAAGAAAACATTTTCTGTCAGCAACATGGTATGACATCGGTTAATGTCACAAATGTTACTATAGGCAGCCAGCAGTGGGAACGCCTACTAACAAGCCAACCTTCTGGGGACTGCGTTTGTGTTCAGGTCATTTTCAGACATGCCAGGTTATTAGAGTGGTGGGCAAACAACCAGGGAATATGGTTCATGCTTTTGTTTTGTTCTCTTTGTATTTGTGGCATCTGGTTGGTAAGTTATAAATGTGTTTTTATGACTTCTCTTCTTACTGTTTTAATAATAAGCTTCTGTCAGGATTTGCGCATAACATTTCTGTTATTGCCATAAAAAAGTTTCTCAGACAATCACATTAATATGAAATCTAATAGAAATGTATCATAACAACATGTATTATTTTGTTTTAAAACACTGAAAATTAAATTCACAACTTCAAAAGTACTTAAAATAAATGTTATAATATTCAGCTTTTTTAACATGCAGCTTAATGATGTGTATAACATTGTATTTTCTCAGTATGAAATGTAAATAACTACATGATCCAATCAGTAGCTATAACTTGTCAAATGAGTAAAGTTAGAGCAGTCTGATCCACAGGTGAGTGTTTTATGTTTCACTTCTGTTTGCTGAGTGCTGCAGCTCTTCTTTCAGTTTTGTTCAGTGCAAGCTGACTCACTCCAGCAGACATGGTATAATAAGATATTTATTGCACACAGGGATGTATTATGTATTATGGATTGGGGCCAAAGCCCAGGGGCCTTTGACATAGATGCTGATTTAAAATGTGCCCCATAGCCCATATAAGGATTGGCTTCTCATTTTCTGTGTATGATTTATTCAAGTTTTCACTGACCGTTTTGGTTAGTGATTCAGCGTGAGCGGTGCAGCAAAAACAGACCTGGTAACAGGCATAACCAATCACAGACAAGCCTGGTGAGCTCATAAATGCAGTGACCAATCAGAGATGTTCAAATTAGCCCAACAATAACCCACAGATGAGTGTTTTATGTTTCACTTCTGTTTGTACATGAAAGTGAATGCTGAAGAAACATCAACTAACACTGAACTCCACACTAAGCAAAGTTATGTCCAGAAGACATCTGTTCGATGGCTTGGCACACGTTGAAAGATGTCCACTGAGGAGCCAGAATGAATGTTCTTATTTATTTATCTATTTTACCTCTTCTGCGCGTCCGATATAGCATGGAACCTCCATACAATGTAAAAAAAAGCCTCAGCCACAGATCCATCCATAGGCAGTAAAACACACATTCACAAATTTAGACAACTTAGCATCTGTTATTCACACACCTTTGAATTTTGAGGGAAACCAGATCTGAAAGAAAGACTTTTGAAAGATTCAGCTGAGGCTCAAACCAGGAACCTTCTTGTCGTAAGGAGACAGTGTTTCCCACTAAGACACTTGTGCTGCCTTTGGACACAGACATAAAATACAGATACTTGTAGAATAATTAAAAAAAAAAAAAA
>RJVU01026598.1:492523-502818 GCA_003731715.1 Anabarilius grahami | reverse complement strand
CCAAAGTATAGGCTACTTCACTTTTTAGTTTTTTTTTCACAAGGTAGTCAAAGAAACTGCATAAACAGAACAGACCAGAATGCATGCAAGCTACAGCAACAATGGAGGCCTATACAGAGAGATTTAATGAAGAGGTTAAATGAGAGATTGTGCGAAGAGATTAGAAAGTTGTAAAACTCTAGCATGAAAGAATACAAAGATGTTTATATGGGTTGTACCTCATAAAGGTATTGCAGCCACAATGCGTTGACCACCTGTGTACGTGTACGAATCAATCAAGTGAAGTATACTTTACAAGGCTGTTCATTTGACTGTGCGTAAAAAAATGTTTTTTTGACCAAAGTATACTTTCTGCTTTAGAGTGTGTGACAAATCATCTGTTTGTTCTGTAGATGTGACTGGTGAATTGAACACAATATCAGTGATGGAGGGAAATTCTGTCACTCTAAACATTGATGTTACTGAAGTTCAGAAATATATGTTGATACAGTGGATGTTCGGAAGCACTCGAATAGCTGAAATCAACAGACTCACGCAAAGCAACTCAACGTATGATGATGAGAAATTCAAAGACAGACTGAAGCTGGATCAAACCGGATCTCTGACCATCACAAACACCAGAACCACAGACTCTGGACTTTATAAAGTAACAGTTATCAGCAAAGAGACCAGCTACATGAGTTTCAATGTTAAAGTCTATGGTGAGTAGAGAACTACAACTTAATAGATCCCCTTTAAAAGCCTTTTTTCTCCACTGAAATCCACTGTTAGCTCATAGTTGCCTGATTGAAGTAAAATCAGTAAGACAGTTGTGTTCAAACACAGCCCAGATCTGGTACATGTGGATTAC
Source organism: Anabarilius grahami (assembly GCA_003731715.1). Lineage (NCBI taxonomy): Eukaryota > Metazoa > Chordata > Actinopteri > Cypriniformes > Xenocyprididae > Anabarilius > Anabarilius grahami. Next base: position 501,968 of record RJVU01026598.1, on the reverse strand, counting down.
ACACGGACCAGATGTGGGCTGGATCTGGGCCGACACTGCGTTGCTGTTAGTTCATAGGTGTTAATTCATGTTACTGTGTGCTTTAATCGACCACATAAACCAATTAAAACTGTAACATTTACATTGAAATTAAATTTATGCATTTGGTAGATGCTTTTATTCAAAGCGACTTAGAATTGCATTCAAGGTTTACATTTGATCAGTGCTGGATGTTTATGGATATATGGGGTGCATTTGCTTGTTTTGTTTTTTTATGTTTACAGGAATATAGAATAGACCACAGGCGAGCGACAGAGAAGTGAAGCCATTGTGTGGGTGGTGACCACTGCTGCTTTAAAAAACATTATTTCTCAAGGCGAAAAAATCATGGAGATCACATAATCACACAGTTGCTAGGAGAGCTGAGAAGAAGGATGGGGCTAAAGAGTCTAGAATTGCATGTATTACACAAACAATCCTTGTTAATATTATTTGGCTAAGCAAGGAAAGTGTGTACCCAGCTAACAGAATTTTGTCATAAGAACAATTCAGAAATGATTTTTGGCAGCTGCAATTGCTGAAAAAGAAGCCACTCAACAAAAGTCAAGGGTCAGGAGCTAAAGCAAACACTGATAAGACATCAACATCTAAACTTCTGTTAATTCTCAATAAGAGCTTCTGTAGATGTGTGACAGAAATAAAGTCAGTCTGGTTAGTAATAAGTGAAGCTGGTAATGCTGTTTGTGGAGATGTTGAATCAGATCTTCAGAGATTTAATGTCTTTTATCTTCAGTTCATCTACGGCTGTGGCTGAAGAAAGTTGTAGTTTGTGTTCTTATTTCTCTTTCTTTTAGTGCTTGTTCACAGCAGGTGTTTGAATGATTGAAAGAATGTTTCAGGAACATCATACTAACCTTTAAATACCATTCTACTAACATTAAGGAAACCGGACAATTGTATGTTCTTGGAATGTTACAAATAAACGTTCTTAGAATGTTGAATTTGAAATCAAAATTAAGTTGAAAGAACGTTTGAGGAAGATCATACCTTATAAAATCCTCAAGAAAACTGGACGTTTTTTTATGTTCCCAGAACCAACACTGAATATTTAGAGAACATTCTTATAATAAAACTCTGTTAGCTGGGTATGCAAACACTCAATCAGGCACACAGTAAAGCTTGTGGATTCACTGCCTTTCCGACAGATGACTGAGCTCCTTAAAACCAATGAATTTGGCACCTACAGTATAAGTCTATTTGATAAAGAAACAACACACAATTCTAATTCAGAGGTCTCTTTTTTTTTAGATCACATCCACAGTTGTAGTTTTACTGCGGCTGTAATCCGATTGGTCGTCTCTGCTCTGGTGGGTGTGGCTACTGTTGCTGTGCTGGTTTATGACATCAGATCTACAAGAAGTGAGCTGAACAGGATGGAAGATTCTAGACATTACAATCAGACCCATGGAGAACAATCAGATCAACAGTCTGAAATGAGCAGAAGGATGAGTTCCATATTTGACTAGATATAAACAAAACATCAATTCTCTATATTAATAATATGTACAGAATATGATTTTGATCAATCTATAAAATTAAATACATGACAAATACTAAAAATTAAATACATGTAAACACAAGTGCCACAAACAAAACATTAGCAACAAATGATGGCACAGAATGATCTTATAGGCTCTCAATTTTGTTGCATCCTTGAAATGACTCACATAGGCGAATGATCTGCATTTTTATTTGGTAACTTTTAATAAAGATTTGGTTTTACAACAGGGTGTAGAGCTTGTGTTTTTCTTTGTTCTTCTGTCCACGTTTATAATGACACAAGACAATATTCAAATAGCAATTGATATGTCATTCACTGAATGCACGTGATACACTTGCAGTTTGTGAGGTGAAGTGAAACCTGCTGTGCTCTCAGTTATTCACATCTGTACAGCTGTGGTTTGATCTGGACAAACTGTTTGTGAAAGAGTCCAGCTAGTAGAGGAATTATGTTCAATGGGGAAAAGAAAACCTGCTACTTCACATTCTCCTACATATCCAAAACTGTTTTAATTTACTTTAAGAAAACAGGTCTGATTAATGAGATTTAAGCAAACTCATTATTTTGCAACAGCATGACCAATGATTCTAATAAGATGCATAAGACGTTGTTTTGGCTCCCCCTTTTGACTGAATATGGAAACACTAGGCTCGTTTGAGATGAGCCTCGCCTCGCTTGAAATTTACATTACATTTACGCATTTGGCAGACGCTTTTATCCAAAGCGACTTACATTGCATTATACTATACATTTGTATCCGAGTATGTGCAATCCCTGGGATCGAACCCATGACCTTGGCATTGCTAGTGCCATGCTCTAACCACTGAGCTACAGGAAAGGCTGTGTACGTAGCTGATAGGGCTGCCCTCAACTAAAGATTTTTCTAGTCGACCAGTAGTCGTTCATTTAAGCCATTAGTCGACTAATCGCACATTTATATTAATAAGTTATAAATCATAATAATGAGCCTTTAATCTTCTATGTAATTAGCCTAATCAGCGCTCAAACACGCATAAAGGTTGCCTCAGCGCACTGGCAAACATAACGATTATGTGTCGTGAAAAAAACGGCAAGGAAACTGTCTAAACATTTCAATAATTTACTGATAATGTTTTCTCTGTTTTCGGCTGCAGAGATTAAGTCAACGATGCTGACTCGTCATCTCCACAGTAGTGGACGCGCATATATGCAAGTTTCATATGGATTGCATAATCTGAATATTTATTTTCCTTTTGATTTGGCTCGGTTCATGTTTGTTACGTGCTCAAGTTCACTGAGACCGAGAGCAGAAATCGCATTTTGTTTTATAAAAGCACAACGTTTTGATGTTATTGTGAGTTTACAGAAATAAAAGTAGACCCGTTACATTTTGCATTACTCTTATCTATACATTACTCTTAATTTAAATGCAGTGATCACACCGGCGCCTCCATGTCTTGCAGTTAACGCTCTCCACACAAGCTATGTGTATAGTGTTTACTGCATATTATTTGGATATGCGCCAAAAAATAACGCACATTTATCTAGGACTAGGGTAACATTAGAGCGAACGGACTTGTAAAGTTGCTACTACTTACATGTTTCAAGTGATAAGCCATATTTGAGGTCGATGAATCATAGGCGAATGTTTGGATTTCCTGCCGCTAACGATCTCTCCCTCAAGGAATGCGTGACCTTGGCACTTCCTTTGGAGTTTTATTTTTTTTTTTTTCTGTGACTAACCCACTAATAAAATCTTGGTCGACCAAGCCTCTTCAAGTCGACTAACGGTTATTCGACTATTAGGGGGCAGCCCTAGTAGCTGCAATGCATGCATATAAATATATTGCAGATATGCTTACTCATGGTGTATAATAATAATAATAATAATTAATAATTTGTTACATTTATATAGCACTTTTCTGGGTACTCAAAGCGTTTTTCATATGGAAGGGGGAATCTCCTCAACCACCACATACACTATATTGCCAAAAGTATTGGGACACCCCTCCAAATCATTGAATTCAGGTGTTCCAATCACTTCCATGGCCAGCGGTGTATAAAATCAAGCACCTAGGCATGCAGACTGCTTCTAAAAACATTTGTGAAAGAATGGGTCGCTCTCAGGAGTTCAGTGAATTCAAGCGTGGTACTGTGATAGGTTCAGATTAGCTCAAGAACAGTGCGTAGAGAGCTTCATGGAATGGGTTTCCGTGGCCGAGCAGCTGCATCCAAGCCTTACATCACCAAGTGCAATGCAAAGCGACGGATTCAGTGGTGTAAAGCACGCCATCACTGGACTCTAGAGTAGTGGAGACGTATTCTCTGGAGTGACCAATCACGCTTCTCTGTCTGTCAATCCGATGGACGAGTCTGGGTTTGGCGGTTGCCAGGAGAATGGTACTTGCCTGACTGCATTGTGTCAAGTGTAAAGTTTGGTGGAGGGGGATTATGGTATGGGGTTGTTTTTCAGGAGTTGGGCTTGGACCCTTAGTCCCAGTGAAAGGAACTCTTAATGCTTCAGCATACCAAGACATTTTGGACAATTTCATGCTCCCAACTTTGTGGGAACAGTTTGGGGATGGCCCCTTCCTGTTCCAACATGACTGAGCACCAGGAGGAACTTGACTGGCCTGCACAGAGTCCTGACCTCAACCCGACAGAACACCTTTGGGATAAATTAGACTGGAGACGGTGAGCCAGACCTTCTCGCCAACATCACTGCCTGACCTCACAAATGCGCTTCTAGAAGATTGGTCAAAAATTCCCCTGAAGACACTCCTAAACCTTGTGGAAAGCCTTCCCAGAAGAGTTAAAGCTGTTATAGCTGCAAAGGGTGGGCAAGAGTAGACACACCCACCAGAGCAGATACGACTAATCAGATCACAGCTTCAGTAAAACCCTACGGATTAAGAATGGGATGTCATTAAAGTTCATGTGCATGTAAAGTCAGCCATCCCAAAACTTTTGGCATTATATTGTGTATATAGAAAAATATATAATGTGCCCTGTAATCAAGCCTGCACTGGCACTTTACGGGCCCACTTAGGGCTGCCAGCGCAGGGCCCCTGAGAATTTGCTCACTGGCAAAGCGTTGTACCATTGTTGAGGTTCATACGCTGAATCTTGATAACTGTGTGAGTACATGATTCTGTCCAAATAATTTCTGCATAGTGCCTTAAAAATGTTCAAAATATTAAAGCAGGACAAAATTTCATGCAGTGGTATTCCCAAACTCTCTCTATGGGTTATGTGATGTCATTTATAAAAAATATATAAAACATGTCTGTAATAATTGAAGTAAATGATTGATACACACATCTTTCGAATGGAAATAAATAAGTACTTTGGGTGTATTGTTCATTATGTTTATTTTCATATAAAAGCAACAGAACTTTAATTACATCCAGTTTATCAGCAACACAGAGCACGAGTGTGAATCAGGCGATGACCGCCTTTGATCAGCTTTTTGATCTGATTCACTCTGAGAACAGAGAACTGTCCGTCTTGCCAGCACTTTTTTCACTCCTCTCGTCACTACTGCAGCCGCCTTCTCTCACCTACATCTCAGGGGAGGCGCATCTCAAACTAGCCTATGTCAACAAGATGACATCCGCTAGCTAGGCAACCAATGGAAACGCCCACTGCCAGTGTCAGCATTTGGCGACATGCATCGATAAAGTGGTCGATTGTGATGTGACCGATTGGTTTAGGTCTACTGCGTGATTAAAGTGGTTGACAAACGACCAAGGAACATGGTTAATGCTTCTATTTTGTTCTTTGTGTGCTTGTGGCGTCTGGTTGGTAAGTTATGAATGTTATTAATTATGACGTCCCTTTAGTTTTTATAAACAAACTCTTTGCATTACGGTGGTTTTAAAAAAGTTTCTCAATTTCTTATCGCTTTAATATATTTACAAACAACAATCCAATCCAATTACAATCCACACATTTTAGTGGAATTCCAGAACGAAATTTTAAATATGGTTTTAAATCTGCCTGATGCAAAAATAATTGTTGTAGTTTTCACTTCTGTTTGCACATGAAAGTGAATGCTGGAGAAAAACGCCCTGACACTGAACTCCTGAACTTTTATTGTTATTCTTTAAATGTTTACTGCAATTCATTCACTAAGGAAAATGTCTGCATAATACAAATCAGGACAACTCATAAATAACAAACATCATGTCTGTTACAAAATATGTTCCTTTTTTCTGTAGATGTGACAGATATCAAGACAATATCAGTGATGGAGGGAGATTCTGTCACTCTAAACACTGATGTTACTGAATCGCAGAAATATTTGTTGATACATTGGGCATTCGGAAGCACTCGAATAGCTGAAGTCAGCAGACTCACGCAAACCAACTCAACGTATGATGGTCCTGATGAGAGATTCAGAGACAGACTGAAACTGGATCAAACCGGATCTCTGACCATCACAAACACCACAACCACAGACTCTGGACTTTATAAAGTAACAGTTATCAGCAAAGAGACCAGCTACATGAGTTTCAGTGTTAAAGTCTATGGTGAGTAGAGAATAATAGTAATATTTTTAAATGTTTATTTTCTGTTCTTTTCACTATTCCTCCATTTTATGATCTCTCAATGGCTTTATTTCCATTTAAAACATTGATGCGAAAACTTGAGAAAATGAGATTAGGCTATGAATAAGTTGAAGAAAAATTATTCATTCATTACAATTCAATTTAGCCTCACACGCAAACTTTAATCGATAATGAAAATATTTAATAAAACCAAAAAGTAACATAATAATCAGAAAGAAGTAATTAATAGTTAATAATAACATTTAGAGTATTATAAAATCCAGAGTATTGTATCTAATAGATGAAGATCAAAAAGAACAATAATTAAGACATTTGCAGATAAGAGAGAAGATATGCTTGTGATATTCAATTGTTCTCCAAGTGTTCCAGTGTGACAGATCACTTTGACACGTTTGTGGTTAGATATTGGACGCCTGCCAAGTACTGCAGAAGTGATGTTTTTCAGAATTAGTTGCTCATTTGAACTTAATATGTCTGTTATTATTTCTGCTGACATTTGAGAATGTACACTCTAAAAAAAGCGATTGGGTTGTTTTAACCCAGCGGCTGGGTTAAATGTTTGCCCAACCTGCTGGGTAGTTTTATTTAACCCAAATATTGTTTAAAAATTACTGTATTTCTTGCTCAAAATGAACCCAAAATATGTTGGAAATTAACATTTATTAATATGTTTAATAAACAAACATTTATTAATACTTTTTTGAATAATATTTAAACAATAAACATTTATTAAATTGCTTATTAATAAATGATCATCTTTTTGATTATTATTGTTGCCTCTAGTAATTATGAGTCTGATTTTTAATTTCCAACCTATTTTGGGTTCATTTTAAGCCAGACCTATAGTAATTTGTAAACAATTGTTGGGTTAAATAAAACTACCCAGCAGGTTGGGCAAACATTTAACCCAACTGCTGAGTCAAACAACCCAATCGCTGGGTTTGTCCATTTTCAACCCAACTTGGGTTGTTTTTAACCCAGCATTTTTTAGAGTGTACATTCTCAAATGTCAGCAGAAATAATAACAGACATATTAAGTTCAAATGAGCAACTAATTCTGAAAAACATCACTTCTGCAGTACTTGGCAGGCGTCCAATATCTAACCACAAACGTGTCAACGTGATCTGTCACACTGGAACACTTGGAGAACAATTGAATATCACAAGCATACATACTCTTAAAGACACCCGAAGAATGACCATAAGGGTACAATAACAAGTAAATACTTGAAAATATGATGAGAATTAATATATAAAGTAGAAGTACATAAATATATGAAATCAAAAGTAAAACTGATAAATCATTAGCCATAAATGATTAACATAAATATGAATGAAATGCATGAATATGAATATTGACCATTTTGGATCCACCAAATATTAATTACTAAAAATAAAAATAAATAAATACAATGAAAAGTGTGTGTAATTTGACTAATGTCATTATCAGAGACTCCACAAAGTACTTCATCACCGGAAAGATCATCAAGCTCCAACTTTTTGTCGTCCAGCTGTGCGGTGAACAATTCAACCATCACTCAGACTGAGGATGCCAACAGTACTGAACTCCATCAGCCAAGTTCAGGTACGTCACTCACACGTACTCTAATAAACAGTGCAATAATAGTCTTTGTAAAGCTTTAAATGATTATGTCAGAATGGAAACCACACGTGCAGATGTGGCCAAACATATTCATAGGTGTTGTTTTATGTTACTGCTGATGGGTGCTAAACAATCAACCACATAAACCAATTAAAACTACAACATTTACATTGCATTTATGCATTTGGCAGATGCTTTTATCCAAAGTGACTTAAACTGCATTTAAGGTTTACATTTGATCAGCTCATGCATTCATAGAGAAAGACTGAACTGTTTGTGCACACAAGTGCATTTGCTTTTTTCCATTTGTGTTTTAACTAGAACAGAGAACAGACCGCAGAATTGCGACAGAGGCATGAAGCAGGTGTTTGTGTGTGAGCGTGAGAGGGGTGTTGCTTTAGAAAACAGTGCTCAAGGCAAAAAAAAATATATATATATATATATTGGAGAGAGAATCACAAAATCACATTCTAGGAGAGCTGTAGTTAAAGAAGGTGCTTAAGCTTTTAGAAGACTCTAGAGTTATATTATATTAAACAATTCTAGCTAATGTTATTTGGCTAAGAAAAAACACATTGAAACATATTCACGCAGTCAAGCTTGTGAAACCTTTGCATTAATGCTTTAAATCCTAATAATAACCCACAAATCATTTTTCGAAAAGGAGCTAAATGCACAATGTTGATTCAGCGTTTTCTTTTTTTTCAGACCACATCCACTGTTGTGGTCTTACTGAGGCTGTGATCCGATTGGTCGCCTCTGCTCTGGTGGGCGTGGCTGCTGTTGCTTTTTTGGTGCATGACATCAGATCTACAAGTGAGCTGAACAGGATGGAAGAGACCGGACATCACCGTCAGACCCATCGAGTAACATCAGAGCAGTATGAAATGAGCAGAAGGTTTGGTTCCAGATATGTTTGCTGAAGTTTGCTGGTATAATCATAAAAATAAAACTGTATTTCCTATACTTACACAGCTATTTGTTAACAGATTATTTTTCTTCCATTTTTTTTTGTTTGTATTTGCACAGAATATAATTTGTTGATCTATTAAATTAAATTGCTCCAAACATAATTACCCTAAACAACATAATAATTAGCATCACATATGATGCCATAGAATTATCTCATAAGCTCTTGTGTCTGTTGAAACCCTTCAAATGACTTTTAGTGAATGTTTGTGGTGACTTTTAATAAAGATTTAGTTTCACAACAACTATTGCCCACTTTTATTACACCCTTATAGTTCAAATAGAGGTTGTATGTGATTCACTGAATTCACGTGAGCAGCTCCAGATTGAGTCGAAACCTTTTGTGCTCTCAGTTTTTTTCTGCACATCTGTACAGCTGTGGTTTGATCTAATAGCTGGACAAACTGTAATAGAGTCCAACTAGTAGAAGCATTAAGGATATTGGGAAATGAAAATATTTTAATTTATTAAAAGGCAACGGACCTGGTTAATATGAATTAAGCAAACTTTTATGCAGATTTCAGAACTGCATACAATATGTATGCCAAATAAACATATTACTAGTTACACCCACTAGGTGGCGCTCCAGCAGTGTCATTTACAGGTCCTTCTCAAAAAATTAGCATATTGTGATAAAGTTCATTATTTTCCATAATGTAATGATAAAAATTAAACTTTCATATATTTTAGATTCATTGCACACCAACTGAAATATTTCAGGTCTTTTATTGTTTTAATACTGATGATTTTGGCATACAGCTCATGAAAACCCAAAATTCCTAT
>RJVU01026598.1:456873-488212 GCA_003731715.1 Anabarilius grahami | reverse complement strand
GCGCGCGCGCGTTTTTGTGACATATCAGGACACAAATGTGTATAATGACATGGGTATGACAGGTATTACAAGAAGAGGTGACTTATGAGGACATAACATCATGTCCCCACTTTTCAAAAGGCTTATAAATCATACAGAATGAGTTTTTGTGAGAAAGTAAATGTGTGCACAGTTTCCTGTGATGGGTAGGTTAAGGGGGAGGGGTAGTGTAGGGGGATAGAAAATACGGTTTGTGCAGTATTAAAACCATTACGCCTATGGAATGTCCCCACAAACACGAACGTGTGTGTGTGTGTGTGTGAAACCTTCCTGACAATCGAGCGCGGTCACAAGCGCGCGCACACACACACTCACGGTGGCGCGCAAAGAACTTCAGATCCTCTGACTGAGAGCTTAGACGTTAGATACGCTAGACCACAAAGCTTTAAGCTTCTGTTTAAATGCAGAGAGTATTTTAAATATAAAAAGATTAAATATCTTATTTAACACACGAGAGCCATCCTCAGCAAAGTTTTAGGAAATTCGTTTTTATTGCNGCGCGTTTTTGTGACATATCAGGACACAAATGTGTATAATGACATGGGTATGACAGGTATTACAAGAAGAGGTGACTTATGAGGACATAACATCATGTCCCCACTTTTCAAAAGGCTTATAAATCATACAGAATGAGTTTTTGTGAGAAAGTAAATGTGTGCACAGTTTCCTGTGATGGGTAGGTTAAGGGGGAGGGGTAGTGTAGGGGGATAGAAAATACGGTTTGTGCAGTATAAAAACCATTACGCCTATGGAATGTCCCCACAAAAACGAACGTGTGTGTGTGTGTGTGAAACCTTCCTGAAAATCGAGCGCGGTCACAAGCGCGCGCACACACACACTCACACACACACTCACGGCGGCGCGCAAAGAACTTCAGATCCTCTGACTGAGAGCTTCGACGTTAGTTACTTATTTCGCTACAGACCACAAAGCTTTAAGCTTCTGTTTAAATGCAGAGGGTATTTTAAATATAAAAAGATTAAATATCTTAATTAACACACGAGAGCCATCCTCAGCAAAGTTTTAGGAAATTCGTTTTTATTGCGGTAATTTTTAAGAAATGACGTCTCAGTCAAAGAAATTGTTTTATAAAATTGTTTGGTTCTGTTTTTATTATGAACGGCTGTTTGGTAAGTAATTCGTGTTTTTATGGTATAAATTCTTCGAATTAGAGAGTAATAAGCTTTAAACCAGTGAGAATTATGCCATAAAATCCGGAAAAAGCCGGTAGAGGTAGCTGTTTTCGACCAGATCCAAACTGGTCATTAGCTAGTTGATAGCTACCATTAAAAAAAATAATAATAATAAAAAAACTTATGGTAAAGTGGTTTGTTGCTGTTCCAAGATGGTCTACCAGCCTGTACCAAGTAATGACAAATTTGGACTAAATAATCTGCTATTGAGTGACAGTTCCTGTTCCATTGTTCTCCAGGTGTGTTTGGTGTTGAGACGGGTGACATAAAAAAGGTGATGGAGGGAGATTCTGTTACTCTAAACATTGAGGAGCAGAAAGATAATGAACTACTTTGGATGTTTGGACCTCAGGAGACTCTCATTGCACAAATCAATAAGAAAGAGGGAGTCTTCAACACATATGATGGTGCTGATGGGAGATTCAGAGGCAGACTGGAGCTGGAATATAATACTGGATCTCTGACCATCACAAACATCAAAACTGAACACGCTGGAGTTTATAAACTAGAGATCATCAGTGATTCAGTCCCATACAAGACATTCACAGTTTCTGTCTATGGTGAGTAGAGAAATACAGTGTTAATTATTCTTCATGTTATGTTTCCATAATTCTTGGAGCAATTCCTTTTAAAATGAATTTAATTGTGAACATTATAACACTTATTTAATGTTATTTTATTCTAACTTCATTTTCCAGCTCGTCTGCCCATTCCTGTCATCACCAGAGACTCTTCACATTGTTCATCATCATCATCATCATTAAACTGTTTATTGTTGTGTTCAGCTGTGAATGTGAGTCATGTGACTCTCTCCTGGTACAAAGGAAACAGTTTATTGTCCAGCATCAGTGTGTCTGATCTCAGCATCAGTCTCTCTCTACCTCTGGAGGTGGAATATCAGGATAAAAACACCTACAGCTGTGTGATCAACAATACCCTCGGCAACCGGACTCGACATCTGGACAACAGTGGACTCTGTTGGCCATGTCCAGGTACAACCGTGGTGATATAGCTCATATTTAGTATTCAACTCTATTTACAGTAATGCTACTAAATTAGTAAAATAAACTATATTTTCCGATATATTTTGTCTAATTCTAATGCATAAGATTGTTTAAAAAGGTGTGATTCCAGTAGGTGCATTAACCAATAGACCTATTCCCTGCAAACTGCACGTTGTGCTGCACTACAATTTTAGACTAAATGTAAAAAAAGAAGAGTCTGTGGAACATCTAAATGTGTCTTTTAACAAGACTATATATATTTAAACTAAATTATTTGTAAGATTTCTCTTCATTCGCTCATTTTCCAGTGCCTCTGCCGATTCCTGTCATCAGCAGTAACTCTTCACAATGTTCTTCATCATCACCATCATCAAATTGTTCACTTGTGTGTTCAGCTGTGAATGTGAATCATGCGACTCTCTCCTGGTACAAAGGCAACAGTTTATTGTCCAGCATCAGTGTGTCTGATCTCAGCATCAGTCTCTCTCTACCTCTGGAGGTGGAATATCAGGATAAAAACACCTACAGCTGTGTGATCAACAATACCCTCGGCAACCAGACCAAACATCTGGACATCACTCACCTCTGTCACACATGTGCCGGTACATAACCTGTGATATTAGAACTGTATCAAGCATGCTGATCTTGAACTTTTTTCAGTAGTTTTTGTCTTTCCTCAGGCCCCGCCCACTGTTGTGGTTACACTGAAGCTGTGATTCGATTGGCTGGCTCTGCTCTGGTGGGCGTGGCTACTGTTGCTGTGCTGGTTTATGACATCAGATCCAGAAGAGCTTATCAAAAGAGGAGAGAGCAGTCTGCGCCATCACATGCAGATGAATATGATGATGTTGTATTAGGACAATGATGTTCAGCTGTCCTTTATGTCCCTCGGGAATGTAAATAAGGAATATACCAGGCATCTCAAACTTTTGACAATTTGCATGCTGTCAATCAAACAGCGATTAATAAAATACACAAAATGAAAACATGAAAAAACAATGAAGTGTGTTGAAGTGTGTCATAACTGATCATATTGCTATTTGATGATTGTTTTTGTTGCTTACTGTGTTGCTTTTACTTTTAATGTAAAATTGTATTTTTCTACACCAATAATTTTTTTATTGGTTCATAAAGTTTTTGTATTTACATTTTAAGTGTTGCCAAGTGAAATTCTTGTTGTATGAAAACAATGTCTTATTACCAATTGTTCATGTTTTTTTCCCATGGATTTTCAGTTTTACATACGAGTTATTGTAACATCCAGCAAATTCATTAAAGCTAAAAATGTCTGGAGAATGTTTCATGAATATATTAACCTGTTACAAGGCTGTCTTGCTCAGCATATTGCATACTCATGTTGTTTAGTTATAATTTGGTGTTTTTTCTTTCTTTTTTAGATATGGGTCAGCATTATTACAGTTCCTCTTGCACATTTTTTGCACCCCAAAAGAACTATAAGAAAATTATTCTAATGATCCTTTTACAAGATTATTTTGATAAAGTTCAGTTTCAATCATGCAACCATTTTATTTGGATCATACTTTTTATATGCACAGACAAATACTTCTTTATGTAATCCATTACAACACATTAGAATACAATAGATTAACAGGACAAAGTGCAGGATTTATAGAAATGTATTTTATTTTCTGTTAACACCACAACAGAAAACACATACAACATAACTGACAAACAGCAAACTCAAAATTAAAGTTTAGAGAGTTAATTTAGAGATGATAGGAGAATCAAAAGAAGCTGTCTATACATGGCCATAGATAATATTAACAGACAAAATGTATAAACATTTGGTTTGGATTTACAAATGTTCTGAGATTCCTCGCAACAAAAACAAGCATCTGTGTACAATCTCAATTGACATCTATGTAATTAAGGGTAATTTTTTACAGAAGAAATTAATTTATGAACATGCAAAACATCATTCTAAATTAGTGATTCTCTTAAATGTTCTATTTTTTTTATTAAAGAATACAAGCAGATCTGCTGATGTTTCATAGTGTTTGTTATAGATCAAGCAAACAGATTCAGGTACTAATAAATGTCTCTCTTTTTCAATTTCAGAACTCATTTCCAGTCTCCACTGATCAGATGTCAGGTGCTGCTGGAACCCTGATGTTCATGGCTGTAGGAAAGAGAAAAAAAGTGGTCAGGATTTTCTTACATATAATACATTTATAGAAATAAAAGGTTTTAAAATAGTATAAATGTAATTTGATAGCAATTGTAGATAAGATTATGACTAGATATACTCAAACCTTTGGTTTCAGAATTTAAAATGGGCAGGATTTTGTATGAAGACTGTGGGACAACCAAACAATAGTGCATTGCAATAATCTATTTTTGAAGTTATGGATAAATAAACTAACTTTTCTATTCATTATCAGAGAAAGAATCCATAGCATGGCAATATTTCTGATATGAAAGCCTTAATAGGGACATTAGGTCCAATCATGCCCTACACTACTTAGTTAACACAATTTATTTGTATTGATCAGATGTAAATAAATCTATATCTAGTCTATAATGTGCTTAGTGCAATACACCAGCTTTAAAGGAGGAAATGTAAAGCTGAATTTCACCCATGTAATAGTATGATATCAATGCATGTAAATTGAGAATAACAAAGGACCCAAGACTGAGCCTTGAGGCACACCACACTTTATCAGTGTTACACAGGACAACTTTTCATTTACAAAAATAACTTGGTAGTTGTCGGACAGATAAAATCTTAAGCAGGCTAGCACCTGTCCACAAATGTCAACATGATTCTTAATATTCTCAAAAGAAAGTCACGGTATAGGGCCAAATACAGTGCTAAGTAATGCTAAAAGATACTGTCCGAGTCAAGTGCTAAAATAAGTATTTTGACAAGTATAGGCCCAACTGGAATAGTAGTATTTAATAGTACATTTTTATTCTTAATGGCATTTTCATTTTTTATAGGTTCTCACAATTAAAACTCAAGATTTCTTCACACTATTTCTCACGAAACTGAGACTGATGTCCTCTCATGTTGTCCAGACAGCACAGGTGTACAAGGATTTTTTTGGGGGGGGGGCTAGTTGGTTGCGTATGTATGGTTTTTGTACGGTAGGTGGCGTTATGAGTCTGTGTCGTCCCGCGTCACGTTACCTGCCAGACGGAAGATTCAGCCATTTCGTGCGAGTTGTGCGCTCTCTCGTATTTGTACCCTTTAGGTAAACCTAACCCATTTTCCACATCGTACATATCTTAAGGAATATTAACTGTAACTCGCAGTCAACATAAAAGTGTCTCGGTCATTCTTTAGCCATTTTCTAGTAATTGTCGCAATCTGGCTGGGTGCGGTTGAGAAACTACAGCACGACGGATTTATATGGATATTTATAGCTACGGTCTTCATCGTTTTTAAGCTCCAGAAATTACTGAATTCTTCAATCAAAATGGGAAACGCGTATTTAATGTTTATTGTCCTATTATCCGTGGAGGGTAAGTAGTAATTTTATTTATGTAGCTATAACACTTTCGATTTTAATTAATGGAACCGGAAATAAATAATGCGTATTTGCTTTTATACCCGTATTTTCTTATTCCTTGTGGATCGTAACGTGTTCATAGCGTTTGCGTTTATTAAGATGCAAGACAGAAAGTAGGAAAATGGTGTGTGTTTTTTATTTAGCTTTATTTGGCTTTATGAAGCGTCAGACACCATTGGGTTTCAAGTTCAGGCCTTGCGATAATTATCATCAGCCTTTTGGAGATTGACGTCCGAATCACGTCGGGTCTTTGGGAACTATATTTTATGCGCTTGTGCTATTCAGGTAAATTAAATTTATGTTTCTCGAGATCTATTCATGCTTTTTGTGTAATATTTTTATATAGGCCAAATCAGACTTCCGGAGATACCAATAGGCCTTAATTCCTGTGTATCTGATGCCGCTTGTATTGTAAATATTTGAATATTTAGGTTTAAGTATTGAATATTTGGGGGTTTTTGTTGATACAATTTTTAGATGCTGTTTTGGAGGATGCTGTTTTGGAAGCCTAGGCTATGTCGTGTTTTGCTTTATGTCTGTTGTACTTCAGCCTATGTCCTTATTTTTCTCAAATGCATCGTAATCATAATTTGTGAACAGCTTTTTAAACGCAGACAACATGATGGTGAAATGCGTCATTTATATTTCTGGTATGTTACGCCAGTACATGACGCGGGTGGTGGTGTTCGTTCATATTTAAGCTGCAGATCCAGTTATTCATGTTTAGAAGTGTCGTGCAAATGTCAAGCCAGCTTTAAAGCTGAATCAGCCGTATGTTATTATAGGCCTTTATATCTACAAGCAATGCGTTATTGCGTTCATTCTAATTCTTGATAAGCAAATAGTGGAATTAGCCTATTAGTAATTAACTATTAGCTTCTATAATTATAGAGTAAAATGACAATAGACGTTCACTTAGTAAAAAAACAATAATTTTGTACATCTGTAATTTGGTTTAAAAATAATATCTATTGAAGGAACATTTTTTCGTTTTATCATTAGCATCTGTGTCATAATACACGTGTTTGTATATATATATATATATATATATAAAAAAGGCATAAACCTCACAATGACATCTGGTGTGAAAGAATTTTCGCGAGGATAGAGTGCGCTCTTGCGTTGGTGTGACAGACTTCAGTACTCAAGGGGGCGATAGAGGTACATTTCTGACAACAAACCGGATGTTTTATTATTCAGGTGAGTTTCTATAAACATATCGACTTAATAAATAGAGTATAACTTGATTATAAATGCTATTTTCAAACTCTTACTTCGCCATGACATTAGTTAGCATCGATAAGTTTACAGAATTGCGCTATAGTGTCTCTGGCAACGCAGTGAGTTCTTGAGTTGGGTTGTGAATTTGCGAAGCGTTTCAGAATGCAATTGCACTTGTTTCGAACTGATGTGTCTTTTATGGTGGGACTGGAAGTATAGCCTGCCGCAGGCATTGTTGCTAATGCAAAGCAAATGACAAACCGCAGTGCGTTTCGTTAGTTTGTTATAATGAGTGGCGATTTTTGAAGTTTGTAATGTTGTGTTGTGGTTTCTCAGCACAGCAGTGGATATAGACATGTGGATGCAATGCTTTTTTCAGCATGCAATCCATTTCCTTTTTATTCATCCATGGGATGCAAACAAATGTGTGCTTCTAAAATCCACTGATGCACAGTTTACTAAAACTAGGCCAAGGTCATGGGATTTTATTCCCAGAGAACCCATGAGCTGATAAATTCTATACTTTCAATGCATTGTCAGTTGATTTGGATGAACATATGCCACGTTCATAAATATAAATATAATTTATGCATGGTTTATCAAATAATTGTCACATGATCATTTGAGCATTTCAACTGACCAATTTTCTTCTGTAAGATCAACATATTTTTATGTATAAACACTTCCATTAAAGGGTTAGTTCACCCAAAAATTCAATTTATTTCATTAAGTACTTACCCTCATGTCGTTCCAAAACCGTAAGACCTTCGTTCATCTTCGGAACACAAATTAAGATATTTTTGATAAAATCCAAGAGGTTTCTGAAGGCAGCATCGACATTAAAGGGATAGTTCACCCAAAAATGAAAATTTGATGTTTATCTGCTTACCCCCAGGGCTTCCAAGATGTAGGTGACTTTTTTTCTTCAGGGGAACACAAATGATGATTTTTAACTGCAACCGTTGCCGTCTGTCAGCTGTATAATGCGAGTCAATGGTAACACAACTTATAAGAGTCAAATAAACATGCACAGACAAATCCAAATGAAACCCTGCGGCTCGTGACGACACATTGATGTCCTAAGACACGAAACGATCGGTTTGTGTGAGAAACCGAACAGTATATAATTTTTTACCTCTAAAACACCACTATGTCCAACTGCGTTCAGCATTCGCTTAGTGAGGTCAGATCGCGCTCTGACAGCGGAAGTGATGTCTGGCACTCATTGAAGTTTATGCGCGAGACATCACTGCCGTTGTCAGAGCGCGATCAGACCTCACTAAGCGAATGCTGAACGCAGTTGGACATAGTGGTGTTTTAGAGGTAAAAAAATGATATAAATACTGTTCGGTTTCTCACACAAACCGATCGATTCGTGTCTTAGGACATCATTGTGTCGTCACGAGCCGCAGGGTTTAATTTGGATTTGTCTGTGCATGTTTATTTGACTCTTATAAGTTGTGTTACCATAGACACGCATTATACGGCTGACAGACTGCAACGGTTGGAGTTAAAAATCATCATTTGTGTTCTACTGAAGAAACAAAGTCACCTACATCTTGGATGCCCTGGGGGTAAGCAGATAAACATCAAATTTTAATTTTTGGGTGAACTATCCCTTTAAAACCTTTCAAGGCCCAGAAAGGGCAACAAGAATAATTTTGTGTGCAAAAACAAAAATAACAACTTTATTCTTCTCTCCCCTGTCACTTTCCTACGCAGTTGACGAAGTGAACGCAGTGCAGCGCTTCCAGGTCCTACGTCAGAACACCGGCTCAGTATTGGCCGACACTGTTCACATGAGCGGCACGATGCAAGCGTGTGATGCTGACGCAGGAGTCGGCGTTCTGACATAGAACCTGGAAGCGCTGCACTGTCTATACAATGTAAACGGCATAGGAGTAAAAATTGTTGAATAAAATCATTATTTTTGTTTTGTTTTTGCACACAAAAAGTATTCTCGTCGCTTCATAATATTAAGGTTGAACCTCTATAGTCACATGGACTATTTTAATGATGTCTTTGCTACCTTTCTGGGCCTTGAAAGGTGCAATGACGTTGCTGCCCATGTGTGGTTCAGAAGCCTCTCGGATTTCATCAAAAATATCTTGATTTGTGTCCCGAAGTTAAATGAAAGTCTTACAGGTTAAGAAAGACATGAGGATGAGTAATTAATGACAGAAATTTCATTTTTGGGTGAATTATCCCTTTAAGTATGCTATTGCAATTTGCAATTGTTGTGTAGATTTTGTATGTTTTGGTTTTTAATGGTCAGGGAAATACAAAATGACCAGCCATCTCAACTATCATGATACAATAATCACACAGATTATTTATACAACAAAATGGTAAAAGAATTTACTATTTACTACAAATTGAATGGTTTTCTGTTTGATAGTTATATGCTCATTCTTCTGTTCGCTGGGAATCAAACCCATGACCTTGACATTATAGTACAATGTGCTGCTATAGTTAGTCTAAAGAAGACATGTTTGTTATAATATAACCTTCACCTAGTTGCCATAACTGATTTGCTCTAGGCAAGTGTTGCATTGACTTTAATTGTATGGGGATAAAACAGAAAAAAAAGAAAGTCATACATGTTTGGAACTACATAAGGGTGAATAAATGAAAGATTCTTCATTTTTGGGTGAACGATCCGTTTAATAATGATTTAGCCAGGAAAATTACTTTAATTTCAGATATGAGGAGTTTAGACACATGGCTTAATTTTACTGTATTAATAATTGTTATTTACTGTACTCATGCCAAAGATGATAACTGTAATGATAAAGATACAGTTCTAGAGATCGTCTAAATATAAGAAAATAGTAGAGTCCACAACACAACTATAACAATAACGGCACAGAGAAACAATATCGTTTGAATCGCTGTCAGAACGTTTTTCTTTTTTTAGCTGATGAACAATAAAAATATTGACAGCCAGTCAGACAGACGACAAAGCAGCAGTTCATACTTTTAATAAACAGAACGATATTGTCGATCATTTATTCAAATAGTGTTTTAAGTTAGTGTCAATTGTCTTTTTAATTGTGGTGTTTTTTTTTTAATAATGTCTGGTTATGAAGGCATGTAAAATTGTTTAATTTCCAATTGGCCGATCTTTTGTAGATCTATAAAAAAGTTGTTCTCAACAGGAAGCTTGACATTTTGAGGCTCAGCAGTTATGAGAGAGTTTCTCAAGAGCCCCTCCCCCAGTAGGAGCCTTCAACTTTAGCATAAAAAGTCGTAACATAACAGGGAGAAAAGAGGCCCTTCTGTTTTGAATGGAAATCAGTGGAGGAGAGGCCTCAACATGCCGAACAACTGCTTTTGTGTTGAAACAGCTAATCACATATGGTAGTCTAACTGTTAAAAACACTGCTTTAAATGGCACTGTACCTTAAAATGCTCTGCGTTGGACAAGTAATTTAAACAGCATTTTTCAACTTGAATTATTATTACTCATAATTTAATGATTGTTGTGCACGCAGTTCCATGGCCTCATATCAGACTGGGGAGGCTACATGAAATACTTGTACTATTTTAAATTCATATGTATTGAATGTAATTCAAGAATAAGAAAATAGTTTTAGACTACAGCCTGTTACACAGCAGGACACTTGAAATACTTCTCAATGACTGAAAAGCAACGTGTGCAAGCTTGTACATGCTTACACTGCAAAAAATGCTGTTCTTACTTAGAGTTTTTGTCTTGTTTCCAGTCCAAATATCAAAAAATTCTTAGATCAAGAAGCATTTTCTTGACAAGCAAAAATTATTTTCTTGTTTTTAGGAAAAATAAGTCAAAATTAAGTGAGTTTCTCCTTAAAACAAGAAAATAATTTTTACTTGTCCAGAAAATGCTTCTTGATTTAAGAACTTTAAGATATTTTGACTAGAAACAAGACAAAAACTCTAACTAAGAACAGCATTTTTTGCAGTGTAGAAATGATTAAAATGTCCTGCGAGTTCATGAACCCGTTGTTCTGTTGTTGTTGTTTTTCTTCTTTCTTGTAGTCTGCTTTAGTGTTTTCATTTCCATAACGTCACTTATTTATTTATTATTTCGTCTCTGTTAGCTCTACATTTATTCCAGAATTCTGTTGGCATTTCAGTCGCTATTTAAGTTTCTCAGTGTGATAATTCGTGTAAATCATTGTCTAGACCGGTCAGCGATAGCGTTGTCACGTGGTACCTGTTACTTTTCTAAGCGGTGAGTACGATGAACTAATCACAGCAATTTGTGATTAACATGATACGTATTTTTAAAAGTAATTGTATGGAAATAGCAGGGAGGGGGATTATATTTTATTTAGAAGTACCTATTATTGTTTCTAACATATTTAAATAATTATACTTTCCATTGTACAAATGCCTTTAATAAGCCCAAAACCCTTCAGAGATTTGTATAGTACTCAGTGGAGAAATCGTTTTTCTGAACCGTGAAGCGCCCTCTGGTGGAAGAGCCCGACTTGTGTGGGAACAACATTTACCGCCCAAAGGGCATCAAGTCCGCTCTTGGGAGCAAGAATGTCAACGTAAGGAGAAAAATAACGTCCCTGCCTGTCAAATTGTTTGACATATCAATGTAAATTGTTGCTTTGGCCAAGTTAATCCGGCGTATGGCACTAATTCACCCGACAGTTGATTATTTACCAAAACTTTTATCAGTGAATTCATATCATCCACCATTTTTGTCCGATGACAGATCTCTGTCTAAACGTATGGCTTTATACAATGAATTTCCTCAGTGATGTGGAACACAAACACAAAACGGCTTCAGTGTATATAAAAATATTATTCTTACCCGTATTTTGGTGACTATCCGTAGGTTCAATGTAATGCTTTATCCACCGCCTCGGTTCTCAATAGTTTCTAAACGCGTATAGGTTTCTATCAACGTTTATTTTTCAAAAATAAATCAATTACAGCGGTGCTTAGCTTCTAAATGGATAAACATAAAACAACAAATAACGTAAATCCCTTATTTAGCTGGATAAAAATACCATAGACTCAATATATTTTACAAAGCGCTACTGTATGATCCAGTTTCAATTTTAATATCGTAGCCACACAATCGCACACCAGTTTCCGCATTCTGCTCGTCCTCTATCTCGCGAGATTTCATTTAAAACTCAACTGCTTGTTTATGTCTAGTGTGAGTTTGTTTTATTCGCATCCAGACTTACATATTATACTAAGATTTCCTCAAATGGTCTGTAGGTTCTCGTTTAAACATAGTAGTCCGTCTATAGTTTGTTTCCCATATAAAATGTATATATGTGCATATGCAACTTATATTTAAAATATGAATATGTATGTAAATATTGGTTACACTTTATTTTAAGGTATCAGTATTACAGTGCAATTATACATTTAAGTACTGAGTAATGACAATGGGGTTAGGATTAGGATGAGGGTTTGGTTTAGGGTTAATTGCACGTAATTATGCATAATTTCTAGTTATTACTACAGTAAATACCTGTAACATATGTAACAATGACACTGTAAAATAAAGTGTTACTTAAATATTGGAATTTAACAAATATCCATATTTAGAGTTCAGATAAGTAGCCTACATGTAGTCTGCATTAAATGACAATGTTTTGTTTAACCATCATGTTGAATATTTCTGAATAAGTTTGCCCATTTATATTTCATTTTAGAAAACCGTTTAGTGATATATGCATGGCCTTAGATGAGTAAAGCCCATTTATATTTCTGAATAGTAGAAACATGTAGACTCATAGAAATGAGATCAAACTTGATCTCCGCTGAATCTGTTATAAAGGAGTTTTATATGTTCCTGTTTGTTCTCCAGGTGTGTTTGGTGCTGAGGCAGATGCATTGAAGACAATAGAATCGGCGGAGGGAGATTCTGTCAAGCTAGAAACGTGTGTTACTAAAATACAGAAAGATGATGAGGTGGAGTGGAAGTTTGGACCTCACGTCATAGCTACGATCAAGAGCAATAATGTCTTATTATATGACACTGATGATGCAAAATTCAAAGACAAACTACAACTAGATGGTCAAACTGGAGATCTGACCATCAGAAACACCAGAACCAAACACTCTGGGCTTTATGAAGTGAAGATCGTCAATATCACCAAACAAATAATACTCAAGAGATTCAGCGTCACTGTCCTTGGTAAGTAGTCAATGGTGATATAGTCCTAATGGATGATTGTGATTAAAGGGTTTGTATTTCCCTGACCATTAAAACCCAAAACATACAAAATCTACACAACAATTGCAAATTGCAGTAGCATACTTAAAGGGATAGTTCACCCAAAAATGAAAATTCTGCCATCATTTACTTACTATCAAGTTGTTCCAAACCTGTATTAATTTCTTTCTTCTGCAGAACACAAAAGAAGATATTTTGAAGCATATGGGTAACCAAACATTTGATGGCCCCCATTGACTTCCATAGTATGGGGGAAAATACTATGGACGTCAATGGTTACCAACATTCTTCAAAATATCTTCTTTTGTGTTAAGCAGAAGAAAGAAATTCATGCAGGTTTGGAACAACTTGAACTTGGGTAAATGATGATAGAATTTTCATTTTTGTGTGAACTATACCTTTAAAGTATGCAAAAATATTTGTCAAGGAAATGTTAGTATTGTAAAT
Organism: Anabarilius grahami; assembly: GCA_003731715.1. Classification (NCBI taxonomy): domain Eukaryota; kingdom Metazoa; phylum Chordata; class Actinopteri; order Cypriniformes; family Xenocyprididae; genus Anabarilius; species Anabarilius grahami. The sequence goes on along the minus strand of RJVU01026598.1, from coordinate 474,582 downwards.
TAATACTTAAATCCTGAGAAGAGCCATCCATCGATGATAAAACGTACTCCACGTGGCGGAAGCTCGTTGTTTTACTTTATAAAGTTTAAAATAAGGATATTTGTCTTATGCATCGATTCACTTCAGAAGGCCTTTATTAACCGCCGGAGGCGTGTGGAGTACGTTTTATCATCGATGGTTGCACTTTTTTGGGTTTCAAAATCTCATCCTCCAATCACTCACATTATAAAGCTTAGAAGAGCCAGGATAGCTTTAATATAACTCTGATTGTGTTTGGCTGAAAGAAGAAAGTCATATACACCTAGTATGGTTTGAGGGTGAGTAAAGCTTGGGGGCATTTTCATTTTGGGGTGAACTATCCCTTCAATACTTTAAACATTTCTGAACAATATTCCCTCATATTGGGTAATACAGAACACAAATGTAACGTATCAGATAAAGAATATGAACCGTTCAAATTTAAATATGGAAATCAGTGTCTTTATTTTTGCTTATATTAAACATATAGAGACCAAGTGTCAAACTGGAAATATTTATGTACAATTTACACCGATCAGGCATAACATTATGACCACCTTCCTAATATTGTGTTGGTCCCCCTTTGGCTTCCAAAACAGCCTTGACCCATCGAGGCATGGACTCCTCTAGACCCCTGAAGGTGTGCTGTGGTATCTGACACCAAGATGTTAGCAGCAGATCCTTTAAGTCCTGTAAGTTGCGAGGTGGGACCTCCATGGATCGGACTTGTTTGTTCAGCACATCCCACAGATGCTCGATTGGATTGAGATCTGGAGAATTTGGACGCCAAGTCAACATCTCAAACTCGTTGTTGTGTTTCTCAAACCATTCCTGAACCATTTTGCTTTGTGGCATTATCCTGCTGAAAGAGGACACAGCCACCAGGTAATACCGTTTCCATGAAAGGGTGTACATAGTCTGCAACAATGCTTAGGTAGGTGGTACGTGTCAAAGTAACATCCACATGGATGGCAGGACCCAAGGTTTCCCAGCAGAACATTGCCCAAAGAATCACACTGCCTCCGCCGGCTTGCCTTCTTCCCATAGTGCATCATGGTGCCATGTGTTCCCCAGGTAAGCGACGCACACGCACCCGGCCATCCACGTGATGTAAATGAAAACGTGATTCATCAGACCAGGCCACCTTCTTCCATTGCTCCATGGTCCAGTTCTGATGCTCACGTGCCCACTGTTGGCGCTTTCGGCGGCCCCATACGTAACAAACTGCGATGCACTGTGTATTCTGACACCTTTCTATCAGAACCAGCATTAACTTCTTGAGCAATTTGAGCTAAAGTATCTCGTCTGTTGGATCGGACCACACGGGCCAGCCTTCGCTCCCCACATGCATCAATGAGCCTTGGCCGCCCATGACCCTGTCGCTGGTTCACCACTGTTCCTTCCTTGGACCACTTTTGATAGATACTGACCACTGCAGACCAGGAACACCCACAAGAGCTGCAGTTTTGGAGATGCACTGATCCAGTCGTCTAGCCATCACAGTTTGGCCCTTGTCAAACTCACTCAAATCCTTACGCTTGCCCATTTGTCCTGCTTCTAACACATCAACTTTGAGGACAAAATGTTCACTTGCTGAATAATATATCCCACCCACTAACAAGTGCCGTGATGAAGAGATAATCAGTGTTATTCACTTCACCTGTCAGTGGTCATAGTGTTGTGCCTGATTGGTGTATATGAAGAATTATAATAAAATAATAGTTCAATATAATTATATTTTTTTTATAGTATAGGATTATTGTCTGAACGCATTTTGTCTATACGTATTTCAGATGCAATCCCTAAGAAAGTGTCAGTAACGGAGGGAGGTTCTGTCACTTTACAGCATGATATTGCTGATATAGAGATTTACGATCTGATCGAGTGGAAGTTTGAAGATGGAGAGACTGCCATAGCTCAAATCAACAAAAAGACCAGTAAAAGCCCCTCATACGATGATGCTGATGAGAGATTCAAAGACAGACTGCAGCTGGATCAGACCGGATCTCTGACCATCACAAACGCCAAAACCACAGACGCTGGACTCTATAAACTACAGGTGACGAGTCAAAACATAGCGGCCAAATACAGGAGCTTCCGTGTTACTGTCAGTGGTGAGTAGATCAGGTTCCTCAGTGTAATAAGTGTTAATGCTAGTCATGTTTATAACTGACTGAAGGTTATGCTTGTCAACTGACTGTCTCTCCTTGTCCATTACAGAATCAGGTCTGCCCACAGGTGTTATAGTGTTCATATGTGTCATATGTGTTATTGCGTTGATCGTGTTGGTGGTTGGGATTTGGTGTCGGAGACAGCGACGTGAAAGAAGTCAAACATCACAAGGTCAGCGAGACCCATATTACTTCATCTCTTCCTACGAGGAAAATTGAAACGTTATTGTGCGAAAGCAGAGTAAGCAGTCTGTACTGTATTATGTGTGTTGTTTAATGTCTGTGATTGATCAAACGATATTTACAGTGTTTCACTAAATGGGTTAATTGATTGTGTAAATACTTGCATTTTTTATCAAATGTTTCATTTGAACAGCTGCTGTAAGGTATTCATTCTGTGCCTTCTTTCAGATGAAGATAAAGGGAATGGGGTACAGGATCCATTGAAAGGACAGCAGTAGTTGAGAGCCTCTGTAACATGAACACGAGCTGTGGTTGAAACCAACCAGTTGTGAACTTCTGTGAACGACTTCTTTGGCATAAACTGAGAACATATATGTTGTACATTTGCTGGAACGGTTTGCACTACATGTTGATCAATGATCCTGTTATTTTATGGTACAAATCTTTGTTTTACAAGCATTTAATTACCTGTTTTCAGTACATATATAATCATGTTGGCTGGTGGGACTGTTCACTGCAGCTTTTTTAGGTGGATGTTTTCAAGGTCAAATGACAACGGCAGGTTTCATCTTTAAAAAAAATTGTTTTCCTTAGTGATTTAAATCATGCTTTAGAGGGCTAAAGAGGGAATTGTGTGATGGATACATTTTTTATGTGCAGGACGAGCCTGTTTTGGGGTAATAATTTGCACATGCTTATTTTCTTAAGTCTTTTTTTCATAGTGTTATGGAAACTGCCTCATTTTTGCTCTGTAAGTATATTTTAAGATATAATTTACTCACTCTGATACTGTTTACATTAGGATTGGTTATGATAAACTGCTGCTTTACTTGCCTTTAGTGAATGCCGATATGGGTGGTGAATATTTCCAGCTATGGAGGCCCACATAATTGTTTTAATGTGAAATTATTAAGGATCAGCAATTAAAATGAATGTCAAAGTTATTGCACTTATTGTAAAGCCATTTAATGGCCTAATTGATTTGATGTGTAGCCAAATTTTTTTGTTATACAAATCTCTGCTAGGCTGTAATTGAAAATTATGATGTCTTGATGCCTTTTTGTTTGTATATTGGGAAATATTTGGAATAAAAAAAAAGGGGGAAACGTGCAACAGCGCAACAACTATTTAATCACAAAAAAACATGACTTTTGTCTCAAAGCTTAGTTTTTATAGCATCTATTTACATATGTGATAGACTACATATTAATATATGGTGCAGTCTGTGTTGGTTAATATGTTAATTAATACAGTTGCAAGAAAAAGTTTGTGAACCCCTTGCAGAATCTGTGATAATGTGAAAAATTTAAACAATTTAAGCATGTTATTTTTTATTTAGTACTGTCCTGATTAAGATATTTTACATAAAAGATGTTTACATATAATTCACAAGACACAAAAATAGCTGAATTTATTAAAATGACCCCATTCAAAAGTTTGTGAACCACTGATTCTCAATACTGTGTGTGGTTACCTGGACGATCTGGCTGTTTTTTGGTTTTGTGATGGTTGTTCATGAGTCTCTTGTTTGTTCTGAGCAGTTAAACTGAGCTCTGTTCTTCAGAAAAATCCTCCAGGTCCTGCAGATTCTTTGATTTTCCACTATCTTCTGCGTATTTGTTCCCAGCAGTTACTGTATGATTTTGAGATCTGTCTTTTCACACTGAGGACAACTGAGGGGCTCAAACACAACTATTAAAAAAGGTTCAAACATTCACTGATGCTCCAGAAGGGAAACACGATGCATTAAAAGCCGGGGGGTGAAAACTTTTGAACAGGATGAAGTCCAAATTTTTCTTATTTTGTATCAGTTTTTTTCATTTAGTACTGCTCTTCGGAAGCAACNTGTGTGGTTACCTGGACGATCTGGCTGTTTTTTTGTTTTGTGATGGTTGTTCATGAGTCTCTTGTGTGTTCTGAGCAGTTAAACTGAGCTCTGTTCTTCAGAAAAATCCTCCAGGTCCTGCAGATTCTTTGATTTTCCACTATCTTCAGCGTATTTGTTCCCAGCAGTTACTGTATGATTTTGAGATCTGTCTTTTCACACTGAGGACAACTGAGGGGCTCAAACACAACTATTAAAAAAGGTTCAAACATTCACTGATGCTCCAGAAGGGAAACACGATGCATTAAAAGCCGGGGGGTGAAAACTTTTGAACAGGATGAAGTCCAAATTTTTCTTATTTTGTATCAGTTTTTTTCATTTAGTACTGCTCTTCGGAAGCAACAGAAGATACTTTCATGTTTCCCGGCAGAAAAATTAAGTACAATTTACCTTGATATTCAAATTCAAAAAGTTTTCACCCCCCAAGCTCATGTTTCCTTCTGGAGCATCAGTGAATGTTTGAACCTTTTTTAATAGTTGTGTTTGAGTCCCTCAATTGTCCTCAGTGTGAAAAGATGAATCTCAAAATCATACAGTAACTGCTGTAAAGGGTTAAAATATGCAAAATATGCTGGAAAACTGAAGAATCTGCAGGACATTGATGATTTTTCTGAAGAACAGAGTTCAGTTTAACTGCTCAGAACACACAAGAGGCTCATGAACAACCATCACAAAACATAAAAACAGTCATAGATCATCCAGGTTACCACACACAGTGTTAAGAACCAATGGTTCACATACTTTTGAATGGGGTCATTTTAATAAATTCAGCTATTTTTTTGTCTTGTGAATTATATATAAACATCTTTTATGTAAAACATCTTAATCAGGACAGTACTAAATAAAAAATAACATGCATTTTGTATGATCTCTCTCATTTTGTCAAAATTGTTCACATTTTCACAGATTCTACGAGGGGTTCACAAACTTTCAAGCGGCACTGTATATGATAATCTTTTAGAGGGCATGTAAAATTAATGGTTTCCGTTTATGGTTTTTGTTTTTGTTAACATGAATCTAGTTCCCTGTTGAAAAAAAAAAACAGCATTTACTGGTTAGGTATGTTTTGAAGCATGGAAGCTGTCTGGTTTATGCTGGTCATGATGAGCTGGTTTAAGACGGTCAAGTGCTGGTCCTGAACTGGAGCTAGTTGCTTAGGACCAGCACTTGACCATTCGTGTGCTCCGTCTTTTGCTTTCTTCTGTCTGGGTCAAGATTCTTCTGTTCTCTAAAAGTTGAAACTTTCTCAGAATGTAAATTTAAAACATAACTATAATTTTATCTGAATAAACACTGGAAGCATCTGCGGGTCAAAGGAAGGTACAAGAGGTGGTACCTAGATGTTCAATGGTCCAGTTCCTGGTATTGTGTTCACAGATGACAGGTGAGATAAATCTCAGACCACCTTAACTAAATTAATTAGTTTAATTCACCAGGTGGCGCTGTTCAGTTGATCGATAACAAGAACATGCTGCTGTTTCCAGCAGATGTTCTTTAGCGCCCTTTCGCTTAAACACAAACGAACTGATTTCTTTCAGCATTATAGATATCGTTATGAAAAATCATCTCTTAATCTCGGTCTCTCTGTCGGTCTTCAGGCGGGTTTTCGGTCTATAATCCTCTCAGTGGGGAGCGGCTCGGGAACAGGCAATGGGAACAGCACATATTTTACATAAATAATTACCTTCTAGAAGTCATATTTTACTGTCTTGTTCGAAAATATGAATAACCTTATTTTCCCTATTTTCTTATTTTTCGCTGAAGGTAAGTCGTCAAATTGTTTATTTTTCATCACTTTCGTTTTCAAGCCATAGAAACCGGAAGTGGGATGCACACACGGTTTTGTGTGTTTTAAGGTGTTTACATTTGTAATAATGTCTTTTTGGTGGCGGGATTTCATAAATGGATTAACACAATACATTTATAGTTCCCGATACACCGCGTGTGCTTTGCTTGTAGTCACTGTGCGTGCGCGTATCTGTTAACGTCGTGACGCAATTGTAGTTTTCTTGCATTGTCAGTGTATTTGCATTTTGTGGTGAATGCATACACGCTTTTATTTACCTATTATATTAACATAAAAACAGAAATGTTCAAATAAGATTTAATGTGTCCTCGTTACGTTTTATTAACAAAATTATTATTTTTTTGTCAAATTTTGATTCTGTATAAGTATTTTGTGGTTGTTCAGTTAGTTTTACATATTTTAGAAAGTCCCTTCAGATTATTAGATAAAATTAAGTGATCTGAACCTGTGTGCATATTCAGTGATTTAATATGTGATTAACTGTGAATATCTGTTCTCTAGGTTTGTTCGGTTTTGAGACAGATGGAGTGAAGTCACTATCAGTGATGGAGGGAGATTCTGTCACTCTACACACCTGTCTTAATGAAATACAAAACTATGATAAGATACTGTGGAAGTTTGAAAACACCCTTATAGCTCAAATCAACAAAGACCAAACATCCTCCACATATGATGGTGCTGACGGGAGATTCAGAGACAGACTGGAGCTGGACTCTGCATCTGGATCTCTGACCATCAGGAACATCAGAACCAACCACTCTGGACTTTATAAAGTGGACATGTACAGCACAAGTGGATCCTCAAACAAGAAGAGATTCAATGTGACTGTAATTGGTGAGTAGCGCATTAATGATTATATCTACCAGCAATTTAAACACATTGATTATTTATCTGTTAATATGCAGTTTATTATCGTTTTTGGTTAACACTTTAGTTTAGGGGTCCACTTCTCACTATTAACGAGTTGCTTATTAGCATGCATATACTAGGATGTTGGCTGTTTATTAGTACTTATAAAGCACATATTAATGCCTTATTCTGCATAACCAAATTCTACCCAATACCTAAACTTAACTTAACTACCTTACTAACTATATTAATAAGCAGTAATTAGTAGTTTATTGGAGTTAATTGTAGCAAAAGAACAGTTAATAGTGAGAATTGGACTTTTTTAGTGAGATTGAAGTTTTTGAATGATGGGGTTAAGTGAGTTGATGCATTAATAGTTTAAGGATGTTAAGATGATTATAAAGTTCACTTACATTTATAGTCAACTAATATACGTGACTAGAAATTCACACTGATTACAAAACAGCAACAGCATAAATAATGACAGAAAACAGTGATAATATAAACAAGCTGATCTCACCCGATTGGCTGTTCCGGTGTAACTTTTTAATCCATACGTGAAAAAAAGGTCAGTCTCAGGTTCCTACCGTTGTTCTGTGGTGAAATGTCTCTCTCAAGGGTCGTGTAGTTCCTTCCCTCCTGTCTGCCCTTCAAACTCTCTCTCTTTCTTGTCATGTGACCTGCCAGCTCTGTCCCATATTAGGAAGCCCACAGTTTGGGAGTTTTTGGACCACATTCATTGTAATAGTTATTATGTGGTCAGATTACACAAATCTGGTTTGTAATTATTATGGAAATTTAACCGGGGCAAATTGTCACAAGTGTTTTGTATATTAAACCTCTATACATTTATTAATTACAATACCTGTTTACCAAAGCATTAGTTTAATATTATGTTTTGTTAAGTGTTTCATAATTGTTCTACTGTTAACGCTAAATTTAGATAAAATAAAGCCTTTAATTATCCTATAATGCATTCTAAATACAGATATGTTTGTTTTTAAACACAGTTATAGGGTCAGCGTGTATTAAATGAACTGCATCTTTATTACAGATCATTGCCAGTGGAAATATGTTCTATAGATTCTACAAAAATTGAAGTAAAAGTATGACAACATGCTCTGGTGTCCCCTATGTACATTATTATGATGTATTGCAGTGCAAATAATCAACTGTGAAACTTTTCCAGGTGTGTTTGATCCAGACGCAGATAAAATAAAGCCAGTGTCGGTGATGGAGGGAGATCCTGTCGTTCTGAACTCTGATGTTACACTGCACAAAGATGATCTGATGCTGTGGAGGTTTGCACGAGCCACAAAACGCTGCGTATATAATCCGGTTCATCATAACCCGTGTCTAAGCGACACGACTGCCATCGCTAAAATTGATGGAGAAACTCGGGAGGTCTCATTAGATGCTGGTGTCAGTGAGATATTTAATAACAGATTGAAGATGGACAAAATGAGCGGATCTCTGACCATCACAAACGTCAGAACTGAACACTCTGGGTTTTATATACTGCAGATCAGCAACAACACTGGGACCAAATACAGGAGATTCAACGTTACTGTCCGTGGTGAGCATGTATTGGTTTTACTTTTCTGTTTAGTGTAGTTTATTTGAATAAGATGCAGGTAACTGAGATCCTTATTGAATTTGTGTCAGTATGAGAAGTTGTTTCCCAACACTGCACTAATTTCAGATCATTTCTTTTAGCTGTTACGGAATCCCACTCGTGTACAGTTTGGATGTCAATTGCTCTAGTACTTTTGCTGATGATGGCGGTTGGGTTTTTGGCTGCGGGCATTAAAAACTGGAATGGTAAGTAACAGAAATGAAAATCTTTTGAACGGATTTCTGAATGTTTTGTTAGTTGTGATGGTTGTAGTAGTGCCCTATAATTAAGGCCCTGTTTACACCTAGTATTGAGAAGCATTTTTGTCAATAGAAATAATCCAAGCACATAAATCACTATATGGAGGATTAAATAAGATTACATTTGTCCATTAAAATGTAAGATTTTGTAGAGCTTGTACCACAATAACCCAAGATTTTACTTTCGGCACCAAAATAACTTTTAACACAATCCTGGGTTTTTAAATTATGGAATTCATGAAAATGAATAAACAATCATCTGACTTTAACTAGGATAATATTACTTCATGTCTTACCACTGAATTGAGCAGTTTAGTGGGACATCCTCATACTTTTGGTTAGTAAACAAAAATTCTGTTAACATCATGTTTTCTTCAATTAGATGTGTCAAATGTTTCTGAAATCCCTATTTACTCTTGTATAGATATTAAAGGGTTAGTTCACCCAAAAATGAAAACAATGTCATTAATTACTCACCCTCATGTCGTTCTACACCCGTAAGGCCTTCATTCATCTTCTGAACACAAATTAAGATATTTTTGAAGTCCCATGTCTCAGTGAGGACTGCATTCAAAGCAATGACATTTCCTCGCTCAAGATCCATAAAGGTACTAAAAACATATTTGAAACAGTTCATGTGAGTTCAGTCGTTCTTACCTTAATATTATAAAGCGACGAGAATACTTTTTGTGCGCCAAAAAAAACTAAATAACATGAGCTGATTTCAAAACACTCCTTCGGAGCTTTACGAATCGAATCAGTGATTCGGATCTCCTATCAAACGGCTAAACTGCTGAAATCACGTGACTTTTGCGCTGATTCGATTCGTAAAGCTCCGAAGCAGTGTTTTGAACGACATGAGGTTGAGTAATAAATTACATTATTTTCATTTTTGGGTGAATTAACCCTTTAATTATTAGTAATTATTCAATAAAGAGATCGATAAACATGTCACTCAATCAGTAAAACGAAATGACCGTTAATTTTTAAATGATTTTAGATGCACAACATGATGCTCTGTGGTTATTGTTCAGTGTTTTATCTTCATTCTCAGTTTTGTTAGGGAGAGTGAGGTCATATAACTGCTGTCGATCAAAGGGGCCACAGGAAATGGGTGAGTGTTTCCTTCAGATAATAATGAGCTTCCTGTCCTAAAGGATTAGTTCACTTTCAAATGAAAATTACCCCAAGCTTTACTCAACCTCAAGCCATCCTAGGTGTATATGACTTTCTTCTTTCAGATTAAAGGGTTAGTTCACCCAAAAATGAAAATTCTGTAATTAATTACTCACCCTCATGTCGTTCTACACCCGTAAGACCTTCGTTCATCTTCGGAACACAAATGAAGATATTTTGGATCAAATCCGATGGCTACTAAAAACATTTTTAAATCAGTTCATGTTACTACATTGTTTCAACCTTAATATTATAAAGCAACGAGAACAAAAAAGCGACTTTATTCCACAATATCTAGTGAAGGGCGATTTCAAAACACTGCTTCATGGAGCTTTAAAGCTTTATGAATCATTTGTTTCAAATCAGTGGTTCAGAGCGCCAAAATCACATGATTTCAGTAAACGAGGCTTGGTTACGTCATAAGCGTTTTGAAACTTCAATAGCTCATGTGACTTTGGCAGTTTGATACGCGTTCTGAACCACTGAATCGAAACAAATGATTCATAAAGATTCGAAGCTTCATGAAGCAGTGTTTTCAAATTGCGCTTCACTAGATATTGTTGAATAAAGTTTTTTTTTTTTTTTTGGTGCACAAAAATATCTTAANTTGTTGAATAAAGTTTTTTTTTTTTTTTTGGTGCACAAAAATATTCTTGAAATTTTCAAAAATATCTTAATTTGTGTTCCGAAGATGAACGAAGGACAAACGGGTGTAGAACGACATGAAGGTGAGTCATTAATGACTTAATGATTTTTGGGTGAACTAACCCTTTAACACAATCTGAGAAATATTAATAAATATCCTGATGCATCTAAGCTTTATAATGGCAGTGAATGAGACCAACGAGTATAAAGCTCAAGAAAGTGCATCCATCCAAAGCAAAATGTACTGACGTTGTGTCAGTTAAGCCTTTTTAATAAGTTGAATACAGAATGCGTAGGACGTAGCATAAGCGTTTTGAACTGCGAGAGTTTTACACTTTCTTTGTAAGTTAAATACAGAAGGCGGTCTGGCGGAAGCTAGATATTTTACTTTATAACTTGTTAAATATGTATATTTTTCTTACTCAAACGCATCGCTTCGCTTCAGAAGGCCTTTATTAACCCTCCAGGAGCCATGTGGAGTACGTTCTGCTTTGGATGGATGCACTTTCTTCAGCTTCAAACTCGTTGGTCCCGTTCTCTGCCATTGTAAAGCTTAGATGCGTCAGGATATCTATTAATATAACTCTGATTGTGTTCGTCAGAAAGAAGAAAGTCATATACACCTAGGATGGCTTGAGCGTGAGTAAAGCTTGGGGTAATTTTCATTTGAAAGTGAACTAATCCTTTAACTAAATGAAAAGTAGGTTTATTTGTAATAGTGTAAAATAAGACTTTTTCTTTAGTTCTCCTTGACAAAATGTTGTTTAATGGAATTCTGGCCTTTTGTTGATAAAACAGAATCAGAATCAATACTGACAGTGAGGAAAGGAGAACCTCTCATTCTCGACACTAAACATACTGAACGACTAGAGAGAGACGATGTGATAGAGTGGAGGTTTAAAGGCAACGTTATAGCAAGAATGAGTAGCGAGAGTGATGGTGGCAGACTGGAGCTGGACAGGATGACTGGATCTCTGACCATCACAAACACCACAACTGAACATGATGGAGTTTATCAACTACAGATTGCCAACAATGGACAAGTGCAGTTAAACAGAAAGTTCAAGGTTTCTGTCACCAGTGAGTAGCACAGGTTTGCTTGAATATAACATCTTGCATATAAATAAAAAGTTGACAGATATAATAATCCAAAAATAAATGTATGACCTCATGTCTTTTCTTATAGATTCCGGTGAGTCAGAATCTCTATTGAAGAGAGAAGAGAGTTGCAGCAGATCCACTATGGAGGTGGCATAATGTTATTAATATATAATTGAAATGTAAATTAAGTGAAATGTTATGTGCCTCTAAAAACACTTTGCACTTATGAATGATCAAAGACTGACCTCTTGAGAAATGTCACGTACTTATAGATAATATAAGACGTTATATGCACCACACTTGTTTCTCTGGCTGATATGTGCATTATAAGCTGAAAAGATAAGTGCAGCTGATAAATGTGTTTTCTGTATGTTTTGAACATATCCTTCATGCTGTATCATGTCAAGTGTTTGTACAGGTTTATTGTGATGCTTTTATTGCAGAAATCTTACCTCCACCATTGTAACTTTCTGAAAGACACCTCTTCTGTGAGCGCTTAACCGACTTAATCGTATCTATAAAGGCACTTTCTATGGCTGTTTATCTAAATAATACTAGAAAACACTTATCTCCACTGTTCACTACCTTCATTTCTGCTTTACCTCTGTTTTAACTCTGTGCTATTGTAAAAAACTTGAAGTTCAGTACTGTTAGTTTATTAATTTACTTCTGATAAATATATTTGCTGCTCAATGAAAAAATGTGGATGAAAACTCTAATTTTAAATATCCATTTTTTGGTACTTTTTTGTTTAATATATTTCTAAAACATTTTTTACACATGCTATCATGCTTCTGGAGAACAGAAACTGGCAATATTCTGTGTTCTCTGTCAGTTTGTCATGCGACAAGATTTGATTATGAAATCTAATGTGGTCTGAATTGTATTTTCTTTTTTTCTTTTAGACTGATTTATTGCTGATCTGTATGCTCTTACTGGGAACTGGGTTTGTTTTTACTTTAAACTCTTAAATATGTGTGTACATATGAAAATATGGATTATGGTGATAAAAAACCCCCAATGTGAATCATCGGTGTCTTTGTGTTAATTGATATTAATACATTTTTTTATATTTTTAATGACATTTAAAAATATAAACAAATAAGGACACTGAACATATTCCAAAAAGGCAAGAGACGGTTATATTTTCACAGATGTTTGTGACAACAGAATAATTATTTGTAGCATAATTTTATAGAGAGTGCTAGAAAAGATTTTTATTGCTATCTCAAGTCAAAATCATTGCAATTTATAGATTTTAGAAATGAGACAATATCCCATTATGAGAGTCTGTGTGCAGCCTGATTTTTCTGTCCACGCGTCAACATTTTAGTGTGCTTGTGTCCATCCATGCTCACAGTTTGTGTAGACGGAGCGAAACACGGACACAGGCTATCGTAGACTAGACTTTGGTAATGCCACCTGAGGAAAACACTTTTGTGTCACAAGAAACAGTTATTAGCCATCAACATTTACTGCCTAAAATCAAGCATTAAGTGAATGTTATTATTTTAAATGAAGTTTGTTCTTTTATGTATTGTTTTATTCCCATTTAATGGATTGTTACAAAAAAATTACAGTTTTGATGAACAGTGAGACCAAAATAGGTCTCTAAACTTTGCAAAAAAAAAACAAAAAAACTTATTCTTATAAGAATATTTTATTAACTGACCCCTGGACACCCACCAATTTCCAAAAGTCCCACTTTCAATGTCAATAGTCCGAAAATTGTGAATTATACTAGGCCTAATAATCCCGAAGATCACAAACCCTGAATCACAAGCAAAATATATGATCAAAGCTCAGTGTATGAATATATTTGACCTTTTGACCTCTAAGTTTACTTTAGAACACGTACCCCCACTAGGTCTGATATATATTGTTTGCTGCAAACATGATGATCTTAAATTGATTAATTATTAGCCTAATTTACAATTAATAAATGTGTAAAGTTGCATAAAATGAAAACACTCAAAGTAGGCTAACTACCTTACCTCAGATGGTTGAATGGTTGGATTCCACAACTGGTAAAATAAAACATATTTAAGATAATACAACATCTACTGTAGGAGCCATACAATTTACTGATGACTTAATTAAAAAAAAAAACTTCTATTGCGCTTCTGATTTGGCAGTGAATTCGACGATTTTGGGTGTGTAAGAAGTGAAGGATTCTATGGTTCAGTTGATATTTTTAGCCCTTAATTGCGGCCGCGCTACCGGAGCGCCATATTGTGGCTGTTACCCAAAAAGTATCAAAGTGTCGCCTCTTGAGTTTAGCATCTCAAATCAAACACACCTGAACAATTAATCAGGGTCTTCAAGATTAGCTGCTAGAAGCCACAGGCAGGTGAGTTGCATCAGGGTTTGAGCTGCGCCAGATCTCCTTGGATCTTTAAAAACGCGTTTTCAAAAAGCGATTTAAAACTCTTGTGATTCTCTAATTCAGCACATTTTCCAGCAGAGTTTGTTGTGAGATCTCTCGTCGAGAGGATGAAGGCTCGACTGTGCTGCTCGTTGATTGTTTTATTGTGTTCCTCTGTAAGCTGGAGCGCGAGACCCCCTGAAGAACGAGGTGAGATCTTTTCACTTCATTACACGGCGCGAAACAAATATGTAAATAAGTAGCCCAGGCTATCTATAAATAACATTTTATTTTATTTTATTTTTTTATTTTTGCAGAAATCGAACCCGATGATTTGGCACCGTTACCAGGTATTAGCCTACCAATATGAACTTTTTTTTTTTTTTTTTCTCCAGATGTAATTAAGTACTACATTAACATTACAAGCCACTTTTATTGTTCAAAAAAAAGGTCTGATGGGTTTAATGGGTTGTCTGTTTTGCTACGTGTTACTGTGTTTTTTTGTTTTTTTTTTTCTTGTGGTAATAGCATAATTGTTTTGAACGGTAAATTCATGTACAAAATATCAGCCGATGTTCATGTTATATATAAGCAATCCTGTGCACTTGTAGTGGAGTAGGTAAGGTTTCTATGTTGTAATGACAGTCCTTGTCTTTGAAACCGGTTTAGGTATAAATAGTAGATTTTCTAAACCACTCTGATTTGATCCAGATAAATTTGAGGCTATTGTACTTAAAGGTGCAATGTGTAAAATTTAGGATCTATTGACAAAGTGCAATATAATATACATAACTGTTTCCAGTGGTGCATAAAGACCTTACATAATAAGCCTTTGTTTTTACCTTTGAGCCATATCTTACCACATCTCATACGCTGCGGGTCGCCTTACATGTTAAATCACCATTTTGCGCTGGCATGTTTCCCTAAACACAGACTGCTCTACAAAGTACGTTTAGTCACTATGTTGCTGTTCATCTTAATCATTCGTGTTTTTAGAGGCAGAATGCGCACGGTAGTAGTCGTCTGGTTTATTAGAAGCAGAGATTGTTTTTTTGTTAGACGTAAGAAGAAATCTCATTGCTTGACTGGTGACTCTCTGCTGTCTCAGACGATGACGTTTGTGTCGGCGCGTCGGCCACCGTAGCTTCTGTGCTTCGAAAAGGGAGGGGTGAGCGCCATTGGTTGCAATTTGCAACCTCATTGCTAGATGCTGCTAAAATCTACACACTGCACCTTTAAGTTTGATGCACACATTGCAAGACCTCTGACTTACAAGTGCTGGAAAAAGCATTCAGCACTCCTGGCCTCCCCTGATGATCCTCTTGAATATCTTCTGCAGTGGCTGGTCGGTTTCTGAAACTGACGTTCGTGTCGTCCCATCGAGGACGTGTTTCTACCTGCTCTAGTCGTGTGTGTGTGTGTGTGTGTGTTCCCTGCTTTCAATGAGTTTCATTTCTTAGTGGATGTCTACGCAGCCCCGCACGACATGCAGGAAAACAGAAGGCTAAAACGTGCGCACGATTTAGTAAATCGAGGGAACATCTCGCTATAGTGTGTGCATGATTTAATTTCTTTTTTTTTTTAATTTCCCCTGCGTGTGTGGGGCTCTGTAGATGTCAGATCTTCCAAAAGAAACTGGGAAGGAAAACTGGTGTATACATTTTTCACAAATTAAGTTTCACAAATTACATAGAAACTGCAAGTAACACATTGAATTATACTTCTTGTAAGTAAAATTTTTTTTAAATGGTAAATGAGACCTTCAGCGTGATTGCTTTTTCTGTTGTTTGTGTATCAGAAAAGCCAGGAGTGTGTCCTAGAAACAACGTTGAAGTAGCAGTGTTAAGAACGTGTACAGAGTCATGTGCCCATGACCGTGACTGTCCGAACACTGAGAAATGCTGCAGCAATGGATGTGGACATCAGTGTATGCCTCCATATACAGGTATTTATATTTTATTGTATTAGTGTGTTGGGGGGGTCAGCTTTTTAAATGCAGTGAGTCATTCAGCATTCACTGATATGGCTTCTCTGTAATGTTTGTATAACAGGAAAGCCAGGAGTGTGTCCAAGCAAAAACCATGGAGATGTGGGATTGTGTGCTGAGATGTGTTCTGATGATGGTGGCTGTCCAAATGATGAGAAATGCTGCAGCAATGGATGTGGACATCAGTGTATGGCTCCATATACAGGTCTGTGTTTGTCTGTAACATGTATAGTAGTAATAGTTTTAATATTTATAAATGTATACAAACGCATGACAGAGAAACCAAAGCCTGGAGTGTGTCCAAACAACCTTGGCTCCAAATAGAGGTATTTGTTATATTAATGCTTAGGTACCGCCATACAGTTTTAGTATTTATTTATTTTTATTTTATTTTATTTTTTTATTTATTTTTTTTTAAATGTCAAAGTACCTGAGTTTCAAGCATGTGGCTTTACAAAATAAAGACTGATTATAGCTGCAAGCAGCAACTATTGGTGCCAAGCACCAAGAACAGTCATGCCAACATGGCTGGGAGCACCAGACCAAATACAATTTAAGATTTTGGTAAAATGGCTGAAAAACCACACATACTGTCACAATGAATTTGATTTAAATGACACATGCAAAGTTTGGTGTCAATATGCCAAAGCATTAGAGATACAGCCTCAAAAGTTGTTTTGGCATCATGCCTGAAACTTTAATGCGTTTAGTCTATGACCCAATCCATAACCTTTTGCCTGCATTGTCTGAAGATGAGATTCAATCTATATTCTCAGCATGACCCAAGGAATCTATTAAGACTGGTTTCATTACAATAGTCTAATTTATTCAAAAGCTATTGGCTTTTTTTTTTAAATTTTTTTTTTATAAAAATTATTTTTTTGTTAACTGTTTATTGAATTTTCTTCTGTGAACAGTAGTATAAAACAAAAAGCAACTGTGCAAATTTAGAACCCAACCCATCCCACCCCCTGGTAGACTTAAGGGTAGAGAAGAAAAATAATAAATAAAAGCATAAAGTAAAATAAATAAAAATAATAAAAATTAAGTAATATTAATACATAAAATACAAATAATATTTACAAAGATTTTAGAAAAGATGACACAACATTAAAGGATGAATGCCATAAATTAACAGTTTTCACGTTAGATCCATGTATACGAGAAGTTGAGAATTCCATCGAGATAATGTCCAACAAATATACCGCCCAGGTTCGTCTGTTCATTGTGTGAGGAGGATTCCAACGGTTGACTAGCAACTTTTTTGCTGCAGCTAACAGTAAACATCTTTGTTGGATGGACAAGGTGAGGTCCCAGAAGTCATTCATGAAAAAATGGCGTGAAGTCAAACATATCTAAAAATTATAACATAACTTGCCTTCAGGACATGAAATTCAGGAATCTGAGAAAGCTGACCAAATCCAAAGTTATATGCATATGAACTTTTTTTTTTTTTATTTATTTTTTTACAATTGTGGCACTGGTTGGAAACTTCTCAGCCTCCTTCAGGGCCTTGTGCCGATGATGACCCATACCAAGTTTCATAAAGATACGCTAATGCTTTCATAAAATACAGTATCTTACTAGTTTCAAAACGGCAGATATGAGAATGATATCATTCGACTCATTATGCTGCCTCGAATCTAA
>RJVU01026598.1:433497-445699 GCA_003731715.1 Anabarilius grahami | reverse complement strand
ATTTTAATTCAGCGTGTGTAAAATATATATATATATATATCACATTAGTCAACGATTGTACGCTGTCAAAGCCAATTTTGTACCCTTTTGAAGGGTCAATTTTTGTACTGTTAAATAAAGGTACAAAATTGTCTCCAAAGGTACAAAACTGGTCTCTTAAGGTACAAATCACAAGGGTACAAATTTGTACCTTTGTACCATTACTTCGGTAAAGTTGGTTTTATATTCGCACATTCGGACTTCTGATAAATTCAGACTTTCCAATAAATGTGCAATAAATTAATGTTTGCGAATTTTAAGCAGCGACATGATATTGACAACCAACGATTGTCAACTTACAACATTTTTCACAGTCGATCAAAATAGGCAAGTATTGTTTTAATGGCATATTTACTTGTGAATGTCCACTGAATGTCCAATGTAGTGTGATTAACAAGCTATTGAATACGGATGTCCGAATGTGCGAATATAAAACCAACTTTACCGAAGTTGTACCATTGTACCCCTAAAGGTACAATTTTGTACTTTTTTTTCTAACAGTGTATGTATTGCAATGCAATACTTCAAATAGCCTATGCATTATACACTCTTAAAACTAAAGGTTCCAAAAGGGAGTTTTTACACAGTGATGCCATAAAAGAACCACTTTTGGAAATCTGACAGCATTCTGTCATCAAAAAGATCTTCATTTGTGTTCCGAAGATGAAAGAAAGTCTTACGGGTGTGCAACGACATGAGGATGAGTAATTATTGAAAGCATTTTCATTTTGAGGTGAACTTACTAATTTAAGATGGAGAAACAAGATAGAGAAGTCTACTTCGCAGTGCACTTACGGTCGAATGGAACGCACCTTTAGTATGACGCATCACATCCTTCGCAGAAATCACATGACCTGGACGGTTTGACTTTAGTACCCTGGATCAATGCTTTCATTTGAGTTTGTATGCGGATTCAGTATGAGGAACCATTCTTTGCTTTTGTGGGTTTTATTACTCATGTACGGTGAGTTATTTGTCATTATAAATTCAATACTTTCGGTTTCTGTATAAACTGGAAACAGCTATACTAATGCGCATATGCTTAATCTCTAATTTTTTTTATAGCCTAGGACTATATCCGGTGTTTTTAACATTCTTAACAATTATACTTTTATGTAAATAGATATTGTGATAAATCACTGCGAATAATGACAGATGACAACACTATTGTAAGGGTTTTTAAGGTGTTAGTGAAATAGTGATTTGTAATAAATCAATCATATTTGACACATGCCGCCCTATAATAGCTCTTTCTCTCTTCAACAGATCTTCTACACACACCAGAGAGCTCTAAGGGCCCCTGTTTTTATATTAAATTTTGACGCACATTATCTCTTCTTTTACGCACATGTTGCTTGCGTTAGCATAACCTGTGTCAATTGCTCAGTTACTTGCGTCTTTCCCTTTTTTTACTTGCGTCAATACATTTATTGTTTGCTTTAATGGCTTTAGCAATACACACTTTATCAGATTTCTAACTTGCTAGACATTTATGTGTGTGTGTCTTCATCCTAACTGTCTTCATTTTTGGCAGTTACACACAACAGTACTTCTGTCCCCCAGAGCCCATGTTCACCCACACGCATAATGCAACATACGTCATCTTTACAGGATGTGGTGGGCCTATACACTACAGCATGTGTGTGTGGAAACTAGAGGGCGCTGGCGGCTTGTAATACTCGGCCCAATGGCGCATCACTATTGAAATAATAATGGGCAAGAGCCATTTGATGAAATCCTTCACGTACCATGATTGATACCTGTTTGCTGTTATTTTTATTTTTATTTTCTTTGTTTCGTTCTTTAATATTTTATCCTATATGGGAATGTTCTAGTGCAAGAATGAACTTGATTAATATGCTGCCTAATTTTGATGGAAATGTTCTAGAGTTTTGCACTATCATGCTCTATCACAGTTATCAGGGTTGTCAGTTGTAGGGTGCGGCTTAGAAAAGACGAATAGGCTAGATGTTTTTTAACTCTTGCTATATCAATATGAATTTATTTCTAATTTAAGATGAGATTTCTTTGGCATTTCCTGTGTTACTAGTTCTTCATTGGAAATAGAAAACACATTATTGCATTAAACCATCATACTCGTACATTTAGAATGGCCTTGCCCTTGTAACAGTAGGTGGGGTTGCTTTGAATTTCTTTGGTAATCAGTTTTACTGGTCCAGAATGACACTGCCCACTAAACAAAGTTCTGTTTGGAAGACGTCTTTTCAACGTCTTTGTCACAAAAGTCATATGTTGAAAAGACGTCCGCTGAGGAGCCAGAATGAAAGTTTTTATGACGTCCTTTTTGACGTCTTCTGCACGTCATATATAGACGTTCATGAAACCTCTGTACAAGGTAAAAGAAACAAAAAAAACAGCCATGGATCTATCCATAGGCAGTGCACGTTCACACCTTTAGACAACTTAGCATCTGTATTCACACATCTTTGGATTGTGAGAGAAACCAGATCTGAAGGAAAGACTTTCTGGCTCATCTGAGACTTGAACCAGGAACCTTCTTGTTGTGAGGAGACTGTGTTTCCTACTGAGACACTTGTGCTGCCCTTAGACACACACACAAAAATACACATACATAGAATATATATTTTTAAACTATTTCACTTCTTTTTTTCTTTTTTTTTTGTAGATTGGACTCAGATGAGTGTTCACTGAGGATTTTGCTGTGTATGTTGTACATTTCAGCATCTATCCAAACAGTTTTGTACCTGTAAATGTTTTTAATTTAATTTAATTTTATTTTACATATAAACATGAAAAAAAACCTCTGCAATTATTCTACAAGTATGTTTATTTTATGTCAACAAGAAGGTTCCTGGTTCGAGTCTCAGACGAGCCAGAAAGTCTTTCCTTCAGATCTGGTTTCTCTCACAATCCAAAGATGTGTGAATTACAGATGCTAAATTGTATAAAGGTGTGAATGTGTGTTTTACTGCCTATGGATGGATCTGTGGCTTTTTTCTTTTTTTTTAAACCTTGTTGCAGAGGTTCCACGAACGTCTATATCGGACGTGCAGACGACATCAAAAAATATTTCATAAAAACTTTCATACTGGCTCCTCAGTGGACGTCTTTTCAACCTACGACTTTTGTGACAAAGACGTCTTCCGAATATAACTTTGTTTAGTGGGTGTAAGCCATCCTAGGCTACATTCACGACACATTATTTAACACCACAATAATGTTTAAGTTTAACCTCTCTCTTTGCAACACCTGTTTCTGTTTGTTCTGCAGGTGTGTGTGGTGCAGGTACAGTGAAGCCAGTGTCAGTGATGAAGGGTGATTCTGTCACTCTTCACACTGGTGTTACTGAACTACAGAGAGATGATAAGATAGAATGGATGAGTAAAGATTTTATCATTGCTCAAATCGAAAACAACATAACCTCAATTCATGAAGACAGACTGAAGCTGGACTATCAAACTGGATCACTTACCATAAGAAACATCGCTGAAAACAGACTTTATGAACTACACATCAGGGGCGACCAGCTGATATCCAAGACATTCAATGTTACTGTTCATGGTGAGTAGACTAACATCTTACAATGTGATATTTATGGGATTAAAGCTGGGTTCCTCAAATCTAACCCTGGAGGGCCACTGTCCTGCGGAGTTTAGCTCAAGCCCGATTAAACTCACTTACCTGCAATTTTCTAGAAACTTTAAAGATCTTGGTTAGCTTGTTTCAGGTGTGTTTGATTAGGAATGGAATGAAACTCTGCAGGGCATTGGCCTTCTAGGACTGGATTTGAGGAACCCTGGATTAAAATATCATGGCCCATGTCACAGACAGAGTTTAGCCTAAACCAGGATTAGGCCTTAGTTCAATTAGGGTATTTAAGTAACTTCAATAAACGTACACTAGAAAAAAAACATTATGGTGTGCATCTTGACACAAAACAATGGCTCTAACATATTTTAAGATATGTCAGTGTAGGTTACTTTCAGTTAAAACAGCTCAAACATGCATTTTAGTCTATAGCTTAAGCCTTGTCTGTGAAACCGGTTTTTACAGTTTTCCCTTGAAAGAGTTAAAGGGATATTTCTACCCAAAATGAAAATTCTGTCATTAATTGCTTACCCTCATGTCCCGTAAGACTTTCATTAATCTTCGGAACACACATTAAGAAATTTATTAAACATTATTAAAATTAAACATTAATGACATAATTTTCATAAAAGCAGCAACTGTCAAAGTTTGAGGTGTGTGGAGTTATTTTTATGTTGACTTTAAAAAATATAGAAGCCAATAAATGACAGATGATTTTTACACATTTTACAATTTTACAAGATACAAGATTTTGTATTAAAGTAGACCTACTATTTTGTTTATTCATTTTTACGTATTGTTTTTTTAATGCCTTTCAAAAATGCATAAGAGAAAAACACAAATAATAAGGAAGAAGTTAAATTGAGAGGAATTGTACTGCCTTTTTATTTGTTTTGTTATTTTGATGTTGTTGTTGTTGTTTTGTTTTGTTTTTGTAAATTTCAAACAATAAATCAATTCTAATTGTAACAAAAGAAGACACATGACATGTTGTGTAATCATTTCCTGATTGGCTGAAATGCAGAGGACTGATTTTTAGCACAGGGACCTTTATACAGCTACTTATATGTTATGTAGAAATTTTTTATTTAATATTGAATTATTTATAATAGGGTTAAATGCCAGTAGAACCTGTAGAGTCTGGAAAGGAACCATTTTTATTAATTTATTTACTTATGTTTTAAATAAGTAATGTTTAAGGTTGTGCATTACCTTTTTGTGGTCATTCTTTACCCTAAAACAGAAAAATAATGTTATAGGAGCAAAGTCTGTTCAAATTTTCAGTCTCAGACTCCTCTTCACATGTATATTTCAAAGTATGATTGTGTGGAAATTACAGCATTATAAGCTTAATCTCTTTTTGTGTTTGTTCTCATGTGTTTGTTGTTGAGACAGATGAAGTGGTGTCAGTGTCAGTGATTGAGAGAGATTCTGTCACTCTACACACTGGAGTTACTGAAAAACAAAGAGATGATCAGATAGTGTGGAAGTTTGGAGAACAAGGCAACCTCATTGCTGACTTAACCAGTTAACAGTCGCCCCCACTAGTTGAGCTCAAACCCAAACCTGACATACACAAACTAAAACAG
Source organism: Anabarilius grahami (assembly GCA_003731715.1). Lineage (NCBI taxonomy): Eukaryota > Metazoa > Chordata > Actinopteri > Cypriniformes > Xenocyprididae > Anabarilius > Anabarilius grahami. Next base: position 440,501 of record RJVU01026598.1, on the reverse strand, counting down.
TCACAGTTCAAGAGCTGTTTGTACTACAGGTGTAACTGAGGTCTCTTTAGAAAGATGAGAGGTATCAGTTTGATGTTCAAGTCTCAAAATTAAATTCTCTTCTATAGAAAAACAGTAAGAGAAGCTTAAATATTTTGGACAGTATTGATCTATTAATTTAAAATAAAAGATATTTAGGAATAAATGTATGAAAATGTGCCAGAGCAACTTAAAAAAGTAGTGACAATAAAGCCACATGTCTGAACAAGATATCATTTAAATGTAAAGGGGCACCACTAAACAGGAGGTTCCTGTAAGCTTTGTTTTTCTTAGTGAAACTTCCTTCAAAAAAAAGAGACTTGGAGATCCTATCAATATGAGGTGAAATGCAATACAACACTATTTACTGTTGAAGCAGCAATTTATTAACACAAACAAAGTTGAAACAGTCACGCTCGCACAAAAAAGCGCAGTCACAGACATGACTGGAGGTTTCTGTCTGTCCTTTATTCCTACTCTTCCGTTCTCAATTAAATCTAAAATATTTTACCTAAATGTTCAAATCTGTAATTCCAGACAGTTCTTTTGTCATCTTCTCTTCTCATATTCACACTTTTGCATTATGACAGATATACAGCAAAACTTTCTCAGCTATACTTTTCAAATAACTATTTGCACACTGTTTTAGTAAACTCCGGTCTGGCTCCATTCTGATATGGAATACTCACTTTTCATCATTCAATCAATTCTGATGTATAAATCCAAGTCCTGCCCTAATTTTTCCTCAATGAATTTCATGTTTCACTTGGTAATGTGTTCACATTATGTAAGTAAAATAGGTTTTGAAATCCATTTCATGCTGATTTTAACAGTTTGAAGTGATGTGTGTTAAGGTAATGTGTGTTTTCATTATTAAAATATGTCCCATTTAATATACAGTCTGGACAAAAAAAATTAGCCATTTGTATTGGTTGATTCCCTGAAACGTTTAACACTGTGACTGTGTGGCACTATCAAACATTGAAACATCTAGAGCAGTCTGATCGCAACACTGGCTCAACCAATGAAGTGAGTTTGGGGCGGGACTACCTGTTTGGAAAAAACAAGGGGGCAATACAGTCATTGACAGACAGGGGGAGTGTCCAGAAAACATGTTTGATTACAGTCATTATTTTTGTAATTCAGTTTTGTTACACCAGTGGTGCATAAATTATTTAATACACCCACAGTTAGGACACAATACTAAAATACCTATAGGTTATACAAACTTGAAAATTTACAAAAGGCTGATTGCGGAATACAAACAATTCTCCGTGACAATATTTGCTGGCTACATTTTGCATCTGTCTGAACTTTACTAGTTTTTTTGTGCAGTTATAAGTCGGCCATATTTGGACGTCCCAACAGCTGGTGACACTGTTCGAATGTTTTGATTGTTTGACCAATCAGCGCTTCACAGAGAACGCTGGGGGCGGGGCTATTGTGTTCATTAGACTCAAGCAAACATGGTAAAATAGCATTCACCCCTGAAACAACATTGGTGTTCGTAATGCACTGGAAATTTGACATGATTTTTATTCAATCTGAAGACATTATGTAAACGATGTCAGAATAATCAACATTCCTCTTAAATCAACACTTTTTGGACTAAAATGTCTTAAATGATTACATGCCCTGCTTTATTGCCTTTGAAATATGCCTATGTTTGTATGATTTAATTTGTCTGCCATCTTCTTTGGACAAAAATAATTCAGAACTCTCAGATTCGATGTTGCGTGTATTGTTGCGAACTCTTGATACGAATTAAAATTATGTTGTCGCTGTGACATTACAATCATAAATATCAATGCTTGAGCCTTTAAACTTCCACATGACGTATTTTTTTGGTTAATATGAAAATTTTTATAGGAAAATTATTCAATAAATGTTAACTTACAAACCTCAGAACCGGCCATGGTCTCGCGAATGTTAATAGATTAAACAGCCCTGTTGACACGAGCTGGAAAAACATTCATCTGGATGATCAGACCGGGGACCTCACCATCAGAAACATCCAAATCTATCAGTCTGGAGATTATAAAGTGGAGATCAACAACGTCAGTATGATTTTACACAGAAAATTCTATATTGCTGTTGGTGAGTAGTTGTTCTGTTAAATTCTATATTGACTCTGATGACTTGCAAACAGCTAGATGCTCAAATTAACTAATACATTTACATTAAGATGCAGGGTATGCATACGGGATTTAATTTGCTAAGATGGATTTCTATTTGTTTAGTCATGTGCTAAACTTTGGAATTAATATCTTAAAATGTTTGTTTAAATGTTTCCAGTAAGACTAATACAGTCCTAAAACTGTAATATGGCTTAATATAAATATACTTTGCACCTCATAGAAAACACGTTACAAAAGTACCTAACACGTCTTGTTTTCAATTTCAAGTTTTCATTATCAGTATTCAGGGTTGCTATGTTTTTAATGTCAAATTTAATGCTTTTTAAGACCTGGAGAATTAAAATGTAATACCATATGTCCATACGAGAACATACACCTTCATTTACCTGCATATTATCTAATACGAATACCTATGTACAATTTCATGTGGGGACATTCATGGACATGTTTTTATTTGAAATGGACAAAATATAAGAAATGCTTGAAGGAGATTAAACTCTTATATGCAAGTCAGTGTTTGCAAGAGGTTGGAACAAGCTGGAACAAGCTCAGGTTTTACTTTATGGTATGCATGTCTAATTCTTTGTTCGCCTCCCTGGCTGAAAATAAACAGTGTCATAGCAGGTAACTTTTTCAAGAGAACTTTGCTTTGCTTTCCTTCCCATCACCTCCTCTCACTTCCGCTGTCTGTCTGCCATTGAGACAAACATCAGCTTCTCTAATCTAAAGGTGCAGCAGGGATAGAAGTGATGTATAGTGCTGTACGATACAAGTTGAACAAGTCATTGAAATTACAAAATAAAATAAAACTAATGATTTATTTTATAACAAAAAAGTTATATCTGGAGCATTAACTACTTTTAACATCAGTCATACTCAGATGCGAAACAATTATTCAAAGAATTATTCCGATGGTTAATCATATATTCTTCATATGTGTTTGTTGCTGTGACAGGTGGTGTGAAGACAGTATCAGTGAAGGAGGGAGATCATGTCAATCTACACACTGATGTTATTGCAATAAAGGGATTTGATTTGATATTATGGAAGACCGAAGGTGATCTTTTGGCTGAAATCAATCAAGTTACCAATCGGTTCTCATTATATGACAGCGGTGATGTGAGATTCAGTGGCAGACTAGATCTTGATCGTCAGTCTGGAGATCTCACCATCAGGGATGCTGAAACCACAGACTCTGGAGTTTATCATCTACGCATGAGCAGCAGCACACATACCTTACAGAGGACAATCAGTGTTACTGTCAAGAGTGAGTAGATCAAAAGTATAAATATTTTGGAACATAAGATATTCTATCCAAGAAATTAGACATTTGTAGAGGAAATTAACATTATTTTACACATTGAATCTTAGATTTGTGTTTCAAGTATTTGTTCATTATTAGAAGAGCAACAGGATTTAAATAATTTGGTGAAAACAGGATCTGTCGTGGAAGAGCTTTAGGGCCCTATCATACACCCGGCGTAATGCGACGTCAGGTGCGAAACAAGTGTTTTTTGCTAGTTTCAGCTCGACGCAGTTATCATTTTCATGTCCAGTGCCACATTGTTTAAATAGCAAATGCACTCGTGCCCATATGAGCGTCATTTTTGTTATTTAAAGGCTGTGTTAGTAATATGCGCTTATAGGCGGGTGCACAACGCTGGTACACTCTGGTACACTACCGCTCTGTGTTCTTTTGGGAACCACCAGCAGGGTGTTAAAATTAACACCGAAGCAGTGTTCGAGTTAATTAGGTTCCTAAATGATTAATTGAGTGATGATTGATTGATTATTGAAGACACCTGATGATAACAAGCAGAATCACTGAAGGAAAGAGAAACACAAGAACTACAACTGACTTCAGCCACAGCCTTAGATGAAATCAACTCAAAAGACATTAAATCTCTCTTATTACAAACAGACTGGCTTTATTTCTGTCATTCATCTACAGTTCTTTTTGAGAATGAACAGGTTTAGATGTTAATGTTTTATTGATAATGTTGGTTACCGTTATGGTGATCAGTATTCCATTTAGTTGGCAGTTTGACTCTTGACTTTTTATGTTAAGTTTGTGGCCTTTATAACAGTGCTTACGGAAACACATCATTTATTACAAAGGAGACCATAAACAAGAGCAATCAAGTGATACAATTATTTCTTTTCACATTGGTTGAGTTTTATACTTCTCAATAACACTTCAATTCCTTAAGTCAGCAATTACAGAAAAAGAAATAGTTATTTAAACCACTTTAATGCAGTAATTTGTCTGTTATTTTAAAGCAGACATGTTGATTTGCTTTATCAATCCAGAAATGTTTTCTGAAAACACCTGCGATTGCTGATAAAGAAACAACTCAATAAAAGTCAAGGGTCAGGAGCCCAACTAAAGCAAACACCGATATCCATGATGGTGACCTCAAACTAAACATTTTCAATTAGACATCAACATCTAAACTTCTGTTAATTCTCAATAAGAACTTCTGTAGACATGTGACAGAAATAAAGTCAGTCTGGTTAGTAATAAGTGAAGCTGGTAGTGCTGTTTGTGGAGTTGTTTAATCAGAACTTCAGAGATTTAATGTCTTTTATCTTCAGTTCATCTAAGGCTGTGGCTGAAGAAAGTTGTAGTTTGTGTTCTTATTTCTCTTTCTTTCAGTGTTTGTTCACAGCAGGTGTTTGAATGATTGAAAGAATGTTTCAGGAACATCATACTAACCTTTAAATAACATTTTATTAACATGAAGGAAACTGGACATATTTTATGTTCCCATAACCAACACTGAATATTTGGAGAACATTGTGTTGATGTTTATAGTGTTTGTTATAGATCAGACACACTAATGACTGTCTTTCTTTATCATTACAGATTCAGGCAATTCAGGTGCTGTATCAGGGATATGTAGTGCCAGTGTTGCTCTGGTGGTTTGGGCTGTAACTGTTTTTTTACTGCAAGAAGTATAAGTAGCCAAGGCAAAGGTGTAAGTATTACATACAAATCAAATAGCATGAGACAAATATAAAATAATTCAGTTTTTTTTTTCAGTTTGTTTTCTCACGTAATTGACAGTGTTTGACTGCTTTTAATGATTACTGTTATAAAAGATTGTCAGATACTGAACTACTAGCTGCATCTCTGTCAAAGTTACATGATAGTAGTGTTATTGTCAAGACCACCTAAGCCAAGACCATGACGAGACCAAGACCAAGGCAGGGCGAGATCGATTTAGGACCAGACCAGACCAGCACTCCTTAAAATCGTCTAAAAGATCCATATCTACTGTCTGAAAAATGTCTTATATTTAATCAATAAATACAACTAAGACACTAGTTGTTACCAATCAGATCACTACCAATAAAATTAACCTTTGTGTTGCAGAGGTGGCACAGAAGTTGCATCTGAATTGGTAACATTACATGTGTAAAAATAATTTTGAGATTAATGTTTAAAAAATATAACATTTTGAATATAAAAATATAATAGAAAACAAAAGGATAGGCCCACTTTTAAACATGAAACTGAAACCGCCAGTAGGTGGCAACAAAACACTTTATTTATTCAACCGCTTTGTTCAAAAAGCAGCTGATACATTTAGTAAGGAAACTGCAGCATGTTGCTCGGAAATGCACAACAGCTCTGCTATGGATTTGTTTGGAACAATTTTTGTTTTCTTCTTTGCCAAAATGTAAATCGCTTAATATTAACTTTTATTGAATGTTTGTATAAAATCAATATTAAGTTTGCAATCATGCTCATATTCGTGAAAACAGCTCTCGTACTCTTGTGATATTGCTTAATTATATCCTGTGTTATAATATAAAACACAAGATCTCATTCAAGTATATTTTTGCAATCATATCTTAAATTTGTGGACATTTAGATTTTTTTTTTCTTTTTTTCTTTTCTTTTTTTTTCAAAATCCTGCATTGATTTTGAACCTGGCACAACAAAAACAAAAGACTTAACATTAGAAATAAGTTATTGATTGCATTTTAAGCAGTAAGTTTTACATCAAATCACATTAATGATGTTAACAAATAAATCAGACAATGTACCAACAATTTAGTGATATCCTCACAGTTGTGATCTTGACCGGTCTTGAGATAAAATCCAGAGTCCTCTTTTAGGCTGAGACTGAGTACAAATGCGGTTGAGACCAAGACAAGACCAAGATCTTAAAAAAATGGTCTTGTGTACTAAAACACTAAATGATGGCGGTTGATCTCAGCAGCATTTGCAGCATGTTTGTGTCTGTTTGTGTATGAGTGAAGTGTGAAGTGACATGTGGCCAAGTATGGTGACCCATACTCGGAATTTGTGCTCTGCATTTAACCCATCCAAGTGCACACACACAGCAGTGAACACACACACCGGGAACACACACCCGGAGCAGTGGGCAGCCATTGCTGCGGCGCCCGGGGAGCAGTTGGGGGTACGGTGCCTTGCTCAAGGGTCTCACCTCAGTCGTGGTATTGAGGGTGGGGAGAGCGCTGGACATTCACTCCCCTCACCGACAATCCCTGCCGGACCTGAGACTCGAACCCATGACCTTTGGGTTACAAGTCCGACTCTCTATCCATTAGGCCACGACTGCCCTAATGATGGGGCTTCATTAAGTTTGTCCAGATATGAAACACCTTGACAAAGAAACACCATTAATACAGAAATATTAAATACAGCCCTGATCTTGAGCTGCTTTACCTTAGACAGAACAGCAACTTTACCATTAACACAAACCGTAAATACAATGGATTTGTTGCTGTTTTGATCAAAGAAAAAGGCTCCGGTATAATTTAGCCATCTTGTTTAGTAATTTTCCCTATTGACTGGACACCACTATTTGTTTAATT
>RJVU01026598.1:415017-426352 GCA_003731715.1 Anabarilius grahami | reverse complement strand
TTTTCATATACATATAATTAAAGTAATGCATATTTGGCGTGCTGTCCGGGGGGACGGCTCTGAGCTTGGAATTTTGGCCCGAACCCAGAGTAGTCCCCCTGGATGTGGTAATAATAGAACTCGAAGAGAGGAGATGGGGTGGTGGAGGGATGCTGATAAACTGTCAGTGAACAGGTAAGTCTGCAGTGTGTATATATACAATGCTTTCCACTTATGCTAATTAGATTAATTATATGCACCTGCTCCCCTCGAATTTTGTTAATAAAACATTTATATAAACGCATGACCGAGCAACCAAAGCCAGGAGTGTGTCCAAGCAAAACCCTGAGACGAAAAGTGTGTGCAGAGTCGTGTGTGAAAGACGGTGACTGTCCAAATGTTGAGAAATGCTGTAGCAATGGATGTGGTCATCAGTGTATGCCTCCATATAAAGGTATCAGTGTGCTGGTCAGCTTTCCCCCTTTTTATTTTTTTTTTTTTTTTTTTATTAAATGCAATGATTGCTGAATCAATCAGTGATCTGGTTTCCCTGTCATGTGTTTGTATAACAGCAAAGCCAGGAGTGTCCAAACAAAAACCTTAGACAAGGAGTGTGTGCTGAGTCGTGTCAGCTTTTCTTTATTTAAAATGTATTGAGTCATTCAGCGTTCACTGATTTTATACAAACACATGACGGAGAAACCAAAGCCAGGAGTGTGTCCAAGCAAATTACTTGGTGTAGGAGGAGTGTGTCCCGAGTTGTTCCTATGACCGTGAATGTCCGAACGATGAGAAATGCTGCAGCACTGGATGTGGACACAAATGTACAGCTTCATATAAAGAGTTAAACACTACACTACTGGTCAAAAGTTGGAAACATTACTATTTTTAATGTTTTTGAATGAAGTCTCTTATGCTCAAGGCTGCATTGCATAATAAATGCAGAAAAAAAACTATTTTAAAATTATGGTTTTCTATTTTAATATACTTTAAAATATAATTTTATTTCTGTGCTCAAAGCTGAATTTTCAGCATCATTACTGCAGTCTTCAGTGTCACATGATCCTTCAGAAATCATTGTAATATACTGATTTATTATTAATGTTAACAGTTAATATTTTTTTGGAACCTGNTTTTTTTTTTTTTTTTTTTTTTTTTTTCAGGATTTACTGAATAAAGGGTTCAAAAGAACAGAATTTATTCAAAATGTAAATCTCTTCTAACAATATAAGTCTTTACTATCACTTTTAATCAATTTAACACATCCGTGCTGAATAAGTGTTAATTTCTTTAAAAAATAATTACTGACCCCAAACTTTTGAATGGTGGTGTATATTGTTATAAGATTTATATTTTAAATGTTTAACTTTTTATTCAAAGAATCCTGAAAAAGTATCACAGGTTATAAAATAAGCAACACAACTGTTTCCAACATTGATTAAATCATCATATTACAATGATTTCAGAAGGATCATGCGACACTGAAGACTGGAGTAATGATGCTGAAAATTCAGCTTTGCATCACAGCAATTAAGTATATTAAAATAGAAAAACATGATAGATTGTAATTCCCAATATTCTGTATTATGAAATATATGCAGTCTTGATGCACATGAGTTAGTTCAAAAACATTAAAAATAGTAATGTTTCCCAACTTTTGACTGGTGGTGTTTATAATGTTTTTACATTGCTTTAACTCATCAGAATAAGTTAAGCGATGTTCAGTGTTTTAATATCTTGTATGAGATGTAACTCATTCAAGTCGGTGTAATGTAATTTAAGTTTGACTTAAACATCCAAGTTGATTGAATTTCACTTAAGACGGCAGCTTTTGTGTGCGTTCTGATGCATGGTTCAGCTTTTTTTCCCGTCACAGTGAATGGGACATTCAGCATTCAGTGATCTGGTTTCTGTGTTTGTATAACAGCAAAGCCAGGAGTGTGTCCAAACAAACTTGGAGTAGGAGCGTGTGTGGAGTCATGTTCCTATGACAGCGACTGTCTGAAAGATGAGAAATGCTGCAGCAATGGATGTGGACATCAGTGTACGGCTCCATATAAAGGTATGTTTTACTGATGCATGGGTCAGCTTTTTTTTTTCCCCATTACAGTGAATGAGACGTTCAGTGATCTGGTGTCTGTTTGTATAACAGCAAAGCCAGGAGTGTGTCGAAGCAAAATCCTTGAACGAGGAGTGTGTGCAGAGATGTGTGTTGATGACAGTGACTGTCTGAACGATGAGAAATGCTGCAGCAATGGATGTGGACATCAGTGTATGGCTCCATATACAGGTCTGTGTTTGTCTGTAACATTTATAGTAGTAATAGAAATAGTAATTGTTTTAATATTTATAAATGTATACAAACGCATGACGGAGAAACCAAAGCCTGGAGTGTGTCCAAACAACCTTGGCTCCAAATAGAGGTATTTGTTATATTAATGCTTAGGTACCGCCATACAGTTTTAGTATTTATTTATTTTTTATTTTATATTATTATTATTATTATTTTTTTTTTAAATGTCAAAGTACCTGAGTTTCAAGCATGTGGCTTTATAAAATATTAAGTATAGCTGCGAGCAGCAACTATTGGGGCCAAGCACAAAGAACACAGTCATGCCAACATGGCTGGGAGCACCAGACCAAATGCAACAACGAGCAATTAGACATTTTAAGATTTTAGGTAAAATGGCTGAAAAACCACAAATACTGTCACAATGAATTTGATTTAAATGACACATGCAAAGTTTGGTGTCAATATGCCAAAGCATTAGAGATACAGCCTCAGAAGTTGTTTTGGCATCATGCCTGAAACTTTAATGCGTTTAGTCTATGACCCAATCCATAACCTATTGTCTGAAAAGATTAAATCGACGTTTTCAGAATGACCCAAGGAATCTATTAAGACTGGTTTCATTACAATAGTCTAATTTATTCAAAAGCTATTGGCTTTTTTTAAAAAGATTTTATTAAAATAACTTTTGACCGCAAGGTGGCACTGTCCTCAAACATGCCTTCAGGACATGGAATCTAAGGTTTTTTTTTGTTTTTGTTTTTTTTTTGCCAGCATGGTCTGAAGATCTGATTTGATTTTCATAAATCAGGCGAGCTGTCTAAGAGTCAGAAGAACCGTTGTTGGTTTGTTTCTTACGGTTCAAAAGTGATTAGCATTCGAGTGCAATTTTGGACACTTGCGCTAGAGGGTTTGTGTTAGACTCCACATTTGCTATGGTTAATGTTCAGACTCTCCTCTATTAGTATGCCTAATTTCCCTAATTTTTACCATACAGTTCTATGTGCTACCATATTCTTTCAGAGAGGAAGAACAATAAGAACACTAGGTGCCTACCCACCTTTGCTGCTTGGCCCCTTTTATAATAAATACAATTCGCTCTATGTAAAGTGTTTTGTTTGTTTTGTGATGTATATCTGAGATTGAATGCTGCTACATGGACCGACTAAAGCTGAATTTCTGTATCCATGCAGTGAAGCCTGGTGACTGTGTCAAACCGACTCTGTGCCGAGAACTGTTACCGTGATGGCCAAAGTCCTGCCAGAATGAAGTGTTGCCCTGGGCCATGCATGCAGTTAACAGTGCTGATTTAACCATCAAAAAGAGTCCTTGGGAGATTTATTTATTTTTTTTTTGCATACCATACTTGAGGTCTTTCACCAAATATCATAGTTTAATAAAACCTTGTTTTGTGCATTTGTGTGTAGGGTTATTTATTACATCTCTCTCCAGGAGCTTAACAGAAAAAGGGACTAAAAGTAATAGAAGCCTTGAAGTACAACGGTACCAGAAATGAAACAAGAATGCGGGTTAACGCTAATGCAAGTGATGTGTAAAAATACTCAGTATTTAACATTTTTAAAACTATTTCTAAAGACTCTTGATTTGGTGTTTGTGTTTTTTGTAATCTCGTTCCGACGACTGACGTGGAATAAGGAACCATGGGGTTGGAAAGCTTAAGAGGAGCAAAAAGAGGGAGTGTGAGGCCTTGTCACCGTTAGCACATCAGTACTCGCTTAATCAGGTGGGGATTGTCATTTAGGGTCAACTGGGTGTAGTTTGAGTGTCGATTGGGACAAGGCTGTAGGAGTGCTGCTTCTCAGTGTGATGACTCTATTGAAAGAACTACTGGCCTTTGCCCTTTTTGAAGCAGAGTTCTGTACAGTGTGGCGTTTATATAGACCTGGATATATTCATGAAGTGTAAAATGTTCCTACATACGGTCACCAAGTTCTATTTTAATGGATTTTCATGAAAAGGAAACGTGCAGGTTAAATGTGTACTAAAATTCACAATTTAACAAAGAATACTTTATGCTAAAGTGCTATATTTTAATGTGGGGAATAAATTTACCACCTGCACCTACGACATCTGACCCTTGCTTTCTTGCTATTTTTCTTAAACTGATATTTGCTGCATTCACTATTGATTCCTCTTTATTTCTTGTGACCGTAGCCTACTATTTAAACACCATTAACATGCCAGGGGAAAAAAGGACACTTCTTTAATGTACTTAAAGTGCTCTAATTTTGTACTTGATATACTAAAANAGTATTTAAAAATCTTAAGAACATCTAAGTGCACTCTACTGTGCTATTTTGAGACACCATGAAATATGAACTAAAATGTGCTTTTAATATACTATATTTAAAAAAAACATTTAGTTACAACTTAGCACACTATGGGTTCAAATGTACTCTAGATGCGTTTTTTTTTTTTTGTCAACAATACTAATTATAAAAAGTAAATGGCAAAAGATACTGTATGATAATGGAATAAAGTCATTTATAACAGGTCCAGGAGTGTTAGGGCTGAGAGAATTAGATATGGAAATAGAAAGATTACCATTTTGAAACTGAGAATAGGATGTAGCCTAACGCATTAAATTAAAGTTAGAGCAAAATAGAGAAACATGAAACTGGTAATTGTGACAAATGTGGACACCCAGAAATGGTAGAACATATTCTTCTAAAATGTATTGCATATAACCCTATATAAATGTATTGCAAAATGAGCTGTATAAAATTGTATCTTTTTTTTTTGTTTTGCATATAACAATATAAATGTATAGACCTATAAGTTTAGGTCTGATGGTAGTTAATAATTTATAGTGATATTAGGAAACGGTTCAAGGCAATCAAGTATTTTATCCCTTTCTTTCTCTTTATCCCTCAATATAGCCAAATGTCTGGAGTGCGGCGCACATATTTTAACTAGGTGGCGGAAATGCACAGTTTACATTGGTTCACCAAACCGCCAAAAATACCAGAAGGAGAACAGACACTTTCCGAACTGCTGTTTCAAAACAAAAGATTTGAAGGGTTTTCGAAGCATCACGAGTCCGTTTTTAAAAGCGACTATTTACAAATGAAGACATGAAATCAGACCATCAGGAAGAACAGAAATCTGTAAAAGAGTTTTGTGAAGAGAACAGGAGTGAACTCTTCAGAGTGAAGCATGAAGATACTGAAGAACAGAGAGGTTAATGTTTATTCTTGATTCTTCATTAACGATGCTTTAAAACAGAGTTATAAAACTTAAAGCAGCTTCAGATTTAATGGTTGTAGTCATTCAGGCAGTCAGTATAAAGTAGCTCGCCATATTTAAGTAAATAAGTTAACGTTACTTTCATATGAAAATTGACGAGCAAAAGATGCTTAAATTTAAATTACTTTAGTATTAAAAGTACAGGTGAATTTTATAGATAATTTTATAGCTGACTGTATCAATGGCAACCGAGCTCTGAGCTGTTCACACACACAAAATAAACATTCTGACATCATTTACTCGCCCTCATGTCATTACATCTGTATGAATTTCTTCTTTTTCATAACACCTGAAGATTTTTAGAACAGACCTTTAAAAGAAATAATGCACACGTTTTGAACAACATGAGGCTGTTAATAATGACAGAATTTTCCAGGTGAACAGCTTTAAATGATTATAAACGCAATATGTTCAATGCATTCATTGCATCTCTTTTAATGCCTGTGTATACTTCATTTTACCCATTTCACTTCACAGTTGAGCATGCAAGTTTTTCTTGTCCTCTAAACCAGAGGACAGAGAAGAAGATACATGTGCCGATGTTTGTTTTATTAAACTTTACCAAACTCACACTACTAAAGAACCAAAAAATTGTGTAAAACCCAGTAGGCCTAAACCTTGAGATTATTACATGTGACATTAGAACAAAATATATGGTTATGAGAACATATCTAGGCTATAAAACTAGATTAAACAAATATTTTCTCATTTTAATTAAATGTTTTAATTTAATTTCATGAACATTTTTATCAAACATGGACCATAAAAGGGCTTATTTCTGCTAGTGTAGGCTTTTTTGTAAATGTAAGAAATTATTTTATTATTAATAATTTTTTTTACCTTTCATTTTAGACCTGATGGGAGAGAGAAGAACTGAGTGAAGTGGAGGAGAAACATGATGTCAAAACTAAAGAAAAATCTTTGAGTTGCTTACAGGCGGAAAGTAAATTTGAACTGACAAGAACCAACAAAAATTTCATCTGCTCTCAGTGTGGAAAGAAATTCCCATACAAAAAAAGTCTTAAAGATCACATGACAATTCATACTGGAGAGAAGCCTTTCACATGTGATCAGTGTGGGAAGAGTTTCTCACTAAAAAGAAACTTTAATGTACACATGAAGATCCACACTGGAGAGAATCTGCACACATGTGATCAGTGTGGGAAGAGTTTCACACAAAGAGGAAACCTTAAGAAACACATGAATATCCACACTGGAGAGCTGCTGCACACATGTGATTATTGCGGGAAGAGTTTTGCACAAGTAATCGGTCTTAAATCACATCTGCGTTGTCATTCTGGATTAAGACACAGCTGTGATCAATGTGGTAAACAATTCCTTTGGGCAGAATCCCTGAAGCAGCACCTGAAGGTTCACACAAAGGAGAAGCCTCACATGTGTTCTTTGTGTGGAAAGAGTTTTACACGACTGCATAGTTTGAAAATACACCAGAAAAGACACAGCGGGGTGAAGAATCATGTGTGCTTTGATTGTGGGAAAACATTTTTTACAGATGGTGAAGTGAATCGGCACCAGAGAATTCACACTGGAGAAAAACCTTACAAGTGTTCACACTGTGACAAGAGATTCAGTCAGCTAGAAACTGTGAAAACACACGAGATGATCCACACTGGAGAGAAGCCGCACACATGTGATCAGTGTGGGAAGAGTTTTACACACAGAGGAAACCTTACGAAACACATGAAAATCCACACTAGAGAGAAGCCGCACTCATGTGATCAATGTGGGAAGAGTTTTACTCTAAAAAAACAGCTTAAGAAACACATGAAAATCCACACCGGAGAGAAGCCTCACATGTGTTCTTCGTGTGGAAAAAGTTTTACACAGCTACACTTTTTAAAAGTACACCAGAAAATACATACCGGTGTGAAAGCAGTGTGCGAAGACATTTGCTAGAAATGAAAATGTCTCCAGAGAGTTTACAAAAGCCTTTTAAGTGTTGACACTGTGATAAAAGATTCAGTCAGTCAGGACAACTGAAACCACATGAGGATCCACACTAGAGAGAAGTCGTATCACTAGGAATCACTAAGTAAAGTTCCTGTTGAGTTCCAGCACTTTACATTTGCATCATCTTCACCAAACATGACACAATATTTCATCAAGAAGTAAGACCAATTTCTTCCATAAAATCCTAACCAGTCAAAAGAATGACAAAAAATACCCTCCAAAATTTTCATATTGAACATAGTTCATCTTCAAGACCAGCAGTTTCAAGTTTGAGATTGAGATAAACTCAAAGATGTTCCACCCAAAAGAACAATATCTAAAAAGTGTGACACTCTTAGTTCATTTGATGTTTTTTTAAACAAAGTAGAATTTTTAGTACAAAATGTTCTTGTTCTCACGTGTACTTCAGGAAGCTGAAGCAGAGGCTGTAACACTTTAAAGAGAAACATGTCTCTGATATTTATATTTTAACTTGTTCTTCGTAGTTCTGCTTAGAATGTCTAGTTGCTCTGCCACTTTTGATGTATTTACCAAGTGTAGATGTAAGATAAACGATCATTTAGCTTTGGCTGTTTCTTGATTCTCTCCTTCTCATGTTGCTTTGGATACCTTGCAAGTCAATAAACAGAAATATCAAATTAATTTGGACTTTTATTTAATTTTTATATTTGGAACTAAACTTGTTTCTCAGTTTCATTTTATCAGCAGCTTTTTATTGTGAGGACAAGGAAACAAATGTGAGAAAGGAGGATAAACTATATTTTGTGTTTGCTTTCAAAGGTTTTGCATTCCCCAAGAAACTTGCACTTTAAATGTTTCATTCACGTGCAAAACTCAAACTCCACAAAGAGCATTACCAGCTTCATTTATTAATAACCAGACTGACTTTATTTCTGTCAGAATAAAAATGTAAATAACATTCTAACATTAAGTAAACTGGACATTGTTTAGTTCTTGGAATGTTACAAATCAATGTTCCTAGAATGTTAAATTTTAAATCAAAATTAAGTTGAAAGAACGTTTGAGGAACATTAGACCTTTTAAAATACGATTTTATGTTCCCAGAACCAACACTGAATATTTGGAGAATGTTCATTTAAAAAAAAATTGATAGCTGGGGTTGTTATAAGATATAAGCTAAGATCTTTGTGAATAAATAATGACACTCCAGGTTCTGTTAGGTGAAGGCCCAAAGCAATCAATAATTACTTTACTTGATGGATGAATAGAATTTAGGATACCATTTTATTTATTTATTTATTTATTTAACATCTCTTATTGTTTCCCAACTTCCCATTATGCCCCCCACACTCCTATCCAGTAGGTGGCGGAAATACACCATTTAAGTTGATCTGCCAACTGCCAATAAACACCAGAAGAAGCAGAAATCAATTAAAAAGTGATTACTATTTACAAGTGAAGACATTCATTCAGACCAGCAGGAAAAACAGAAACCTGTAAAGATTTATTATGTTAAAGATTTCAGTTATGTTAAAGATGCTAAATTATATTAAAGGGTTAGTTCATCCAAAAATGAAAATTCTCTTTAATTGCTCACCCTCTTGCTGTTCCAAATCCATAAGACCTTCATTCATTGTCCCTTTACAGAAAAACAACATTAATTTCACATGCAAAAAAAACAACATGTGGTCACATGTGATTTTGCACATGTGAAAACATGTTAAAAGCACATGTGAAATATGTGGATTACATGCGAAACACGTGAGATCACATGTGAAACATGTAAATTTACCTTTTATCTGATTCAAAATGAGCTTTTATTTCAAAACATGCAATGCAAATGCAAGCAGTTCATACAAAGTAGAAAAATGCCCCCTAACAGTACCAAAACTGTACTAAAGTACCTTCCAGGTAATTCCTGTCCTGTATATAATACTACAGTATCTCGAGGTAATTCCCCTCTCAAATACTTCTAATACTTCGAGGCAATTCCCCTCCCGAAGTAAAGTGATGGCATCCCGTCAAGAAGCTACTATCACTACCTCAATCACACATTTACACTCTCACCATCTTTCTCAGCTGGTCCGACACAGGATCATTAATACTAACTCTGAGTATTACAGCCTCACCCCGAGGGCAACTCTATAGTCTTTCAACACTATCACTGTCTCTGCTGTGGTATTTTGAATGTATAGTCTTTTAGTACTACTATTCCTCAGCTGCGCAGCATATACCTGACATGAATTCCAAGTTTCTCTTTGCAGAAATTACGTTTTATTGACAGCCAGGAGATCACTGGCCACAACAACCGAGTGAGTCCCTGAACAGAATGATACATGCACATTTGAAGTCTTACAGTTGAGTAAAAATCAGTGTCTTCCTCTTCTGGTGATTGTTTTGTAATGATCTAAGCAAACCATATGACTGTTCTACTGTGTTAAGCACATGTTGGGTAAGTCTACATGGTCTTTGACCTGATGATTCTTAGTTTGCATTTTCTGTACATTTCATGTTGACATAAAATATTTCTATCACAGTGGCTTACTGCGCTTAAACGGTCAAACACATATTGTCAAAATGCCTGTCTTGGCGAGTATTCAGTTAACCAGTCAGTTTTGGAATGTAAAATAGTTGAGAAAGAGAGTGCAAGTTGTGTTACAGTATATTGGGTCCATGCATAAACTCTTAAAGTGACAGCAGACTAATATTCCTGCTGTTGTCTGTCATGTTAATCAAAGAGCAAAAGAAAAAGAAAATCACTTTCTGCTTGATTAAATAAGTTTTATAACTTTATTGTAAGCAATAAATTATGTTTTATTAACAAAATTCGTGAGGAGCAGGTGCAGATAATTAGACTAATTATCACAAGTGGAAAGCATTCAGCTAATCAACCAACAGAGGTATATATACTGCAGACTTATCTCTGTTCGTTGACAGTTTATCAGCATTCCTCCACCACCCCATCTCCTCACTTCTAGTTCGATCTTTCATAACCACATCCGGGGGTAGTACTCTGGGTTCGGGCCAAAATTCCGATCTCGGAGCCCTCCCTCTGGACAGCACGGCAAATACACATTACTTTACTCTATCTAATTATGTGTATATGTGAACTCGTGAATCTGCATTTAATTTTCACAATGAAGACTATCCAGTGTTATTTTACATTTGATTACTTTAATTTCTGTAGTATTTCTTACCTAAATAAAGATCTACTTAACCTGAAAAATGTAGTTTATTCTCTATTCTGTTGCATTTATTTGTGCTCTTGTTTGCAATATCTGTATAGACATGCAAAATGTGCAGTGTTGGGGTGCCTCCAGGACCAGGATTGGGAACCACTGCTCTGAATGTCCCTTTAAAGCAAGTCATTTCACGCAGCGGCCATCTTTCAAATGCCTCTTGGGCAGCTTTTAGTCATGCAAGTGCAGCTCCTATCTCTTTGAAACATCAAATTCTCTAAAGCTGTTCACCAAGCTTATGATTACATTTTATATTTGAAATGATCAATGCAAACTGACAACTGTCTCATAAATTTGTTTTCTTATGTTCAAATAGCATTAAAAAGCTTATTTTTCAGAGGAAAAGTCATCATAGTTGGGTAAACATCTATAGCAGTGAAAGAGAGACTACATTCATTTTTTTTGTTTGACTACATTCATTTATTTGCTCAAATAAAAGAAAAACTCCACAATAGTGTTTTCACAGTTTTCAAAGATTAAAACAATAGAGATTGATAACAGCAATGATAAGAGAGAAAAAAAGGCCATCAACCACTGTATTAGCGTTAACTTTTTTTTTTGATGCAAAGGCAATATAATACATAGTATAGTACGGAAGAGGATTAGGGCCAAGCAATAATAAAAAAAA
>RJVU01026598.1:393777-405062 GCA_003731715.1 Anabarilius grahami | reverse complement strand
TGTTTATATATGTGTATATATATATATATATATATATATATATTCAGTCAAACCAAAATTTATTCAGACACCTTGAACATTTCATTCAGTAATTCAGTTTTTTTACTATAGTTTAAAAAAAAAATGGTAATAAATATGACAAGATCTCAGAGTAGTTACACACATGTTTTTTATGTTGTGAGGAGATTGAGGCAAGTCTGTTAATGTGTTGAAATATAGTCATTAAAAAAATTGCAAATTTGTTGTATGGTTGCTGCCTATTTTATTTTAAAATAGCTTTGTCTCAGTTTTTCATCATTTATCACTATCATGTTATTCATCTCAGTAACATATTGTCATCTCTAGGTCAACGGCGGATTGTTTTCACAAACAAGTGCTGATCTGTTTGCACTGGCGGTTTAGCTGCAGTATGTCAGAGGAGCAAGGAAAGGACTGTTCCTCTGAGATGAGTCTTCCAGAGGAACAGAGGTAAGACTAAATCTGTTTTCAGAGAAGCATTTTTAAACATTAAAGTTTAAGTTTTTTTTTTTTTTTTTTAAACGAACAGCCTTTTCAACAAGGAATGATTTTCTCACATATTGTCATGACAAATTCTGTGCAAAACTTCAATCTAATATTTAATATAAAGGAACGTTTATATTATATATCAGATAATTATGTTTATCATGTGCCCCTCTGAAATGCTTGAATTCCGAGCTTGGAATTTTGGCCCAAACCCAGAGTACTCCCCCGGTTGTGGTAAAAATAGATCTGAGTGAGGAGGGGTGGAGGAGGAATGCTGACAAACTCTGTCTGCTGTGTTTATACCTCTTGTCATTGGTTGAGTCGATTAACTGAATGCTCTCCACTTGTACTAATTAGGTTAATCAGAGGTGGAAAGTCCAGGGGTCAGAAAGTAAAAGTCCTGCCATATTTTTATTCCACCCACTGAAGCATTAATGAGATAAATAAGTGAATAATTGTGTGATGATTGACCATTATTGAACACACCTGATGATAACAAGCAGAATCACCAAAGGAGAAAATCACAATTTTTAAGTTACCATCATCGAGGTCAGGGTTTGTTTTAGTTGAGCTCTTGACCCTTGACTTTTAAATATTAGATTTTGTTGGGGCAGTTTTAGCTGCATTAAAACTAACCAGATAAGCAATGTTAAATGATGATCAGTTGGTGTTGGTTATGTTTTCACAATCATTATTTTGTCTGAATCACTAAACTCATTTAGAGCACAATCTCTGAGTTAGATTTACATTATTGATTACAGCAGCACTGTGATTCTACAGCGGAAGATCCAGTTTTTCAAAATAATCCAAAGGTTTTATCAAAAGTTGTTCTAATTCAAAAATCGCTCCCATTTAGAGACACAGACATCAAGAATCAGTCTGTGAATCTCAACAGTGGTGACTGTCAAAAAGAATGTTGCAATGCATTCTGGGAGCCACCAATCAAAATTCATCCACGGCTCCCATCATGCATTGCTGCATGAATAAATTATGAGCTGAATTGTCTTAGTAATTTTCTTTATTCTCACTATTTTATTTTTTGCTGTTTTTCTGTGACTTTTTAGTAGCTTGTTTTCTAATGTTCAATCTGTTGATCAGAATATGTTGCTTGTCACCGTCGTTGAGATTCACAGGCAGATCAAATAATGATTATGTGAAAACATAACCAACACCAACTGATCATCACTTAACATTGCTTGTCTGGTTGGTTTTAATGCAGCTAAAATTGCACAAACAATATCTAATATTAAAAAGTCAAGGGTCAAGAGCTCAACTAAAGCAAACCCTGACCTCGATGATGGTAACTTAAAAATTGTGATTTTCTCCTTTGGTGATTCTGCTTGTTATCATCAGGGGTCTTCAATAATGCTCAATCATCACTCAATTAATCACTTATTTATCTCATTAATGCTTCAGTGGGTGGAATAAAAATATGGCAGGACTTTTACTTTCTGACCCCTGGACTTTCCACCTCTGAGGTTAATTATCTGAACCTGCTCCTCCAAAACTTTGTTAATAAAACATAATTTAAAACAACACTGACGAAAGTGTTGATTATACAAACACTGTGTTAGTGTTTCATTTTAATCACTCAAGGTGTTGAGAAATTATTACTTGTAAGTATACATATTTAACACTTTATGGTGATTAATCCCACACACCCAGTGTATTTATTTAATGTTGATTTAATGTAAATATTGTAAATACTTATTTTAAAATGGTAATGCAGATGAAAATTAAAACGTAAACTTATAGATATTTTTTGAAAACCGAGAGACTATGAATTTATTTGAACATGTATTGCAATTTTAATATATCAAACATACAATTGAATAAAACAGCTCTGTTAGTCTCCAATGTAATAAAATCTTTACACTGTTTGGTATGAAAATACACATTCATTATGATTTAATTTCTTAATAATAAATAAATCTCTACTGAGTTTCAAACAAGTTCATTTTTTGTAACTATGTAGAACAATTACTCAATAGGAGTCTGTTTATCAAACAAAGAAACATTCCTTAAGTTGTCCTTGTTACTATCCATACATGTTGAGATGCTTTACATTTACATTTACATTTATGCATTTGGCAGATGCTTTTATCCAAAGCGACTTACATTGCATTATACTATACATTTGTATCCGAGTATGTGCAATCCCTGGGATCGAACCCATGACCTTGGCATTGCTAGTGCCATGCTCTAACCACTGAGCTACAGGAAGGCCTTTCTTAAACAATCTGTAGGCATGGACATTTTACATATAAGTTGACTCGAAGTATGAGATTCTTGTCGACCACAATGTAGAACTTGAGCACATCTGCTTTGGTTTGTCCAGTGGCCAGAAGGGCTGCTTGTCCTCCACCTCTGAGAGATGGTCTTCCAAACGTCTGCAGGACTGATTCATAACAATGTAAAAATGACTTAAATACCATCAATTCTTGCCTACATTTAAAAATCACAACATAGTAGCCACTAGGGTGCATACACTCACTATTGAAAGACAGAACAGACAAATATATATTTTATATATAGCTGCAAGCAGCAATTAATGGGGTTCAAGCATTTTAAGGCCTTTAAGCATATACGTCAAAATATTTTTTGTTTTATTTAGCAAGCCTTTAACCATCTAGATCATACATGGAAAGGACCATTTACAGGCAATTTACCATAGGAAATATATGGTTTGTAATGCTTTTTAACAGTTATCATGGTTGAGCCAAAAACCTACGACTAGTACACCAAATTAATATCGGGCAGGAAGAGGGCCACTTTCAGCCATTTCATGGGATTCTCCATAAAAGTATGCATGCTTCTTTAGAATCATGTTGTAAGTGCACGCGAATTGATGCGAAGTTTTGAGTTTCCATTTAGGAACGATAGGCTTTTGGGTAGACTTGGCCATGCCTGTTTCTCAAACAATCCTGCTATAGCTATCCAAAGGCCAAAGTTCAACATTTTTTGATAACTATTGACAGAGTCATGAGAATTGTGCCGCAGTGGTTTTATCGAGGTTGAGCCAAAAACTTTGGACTAGTTCGCCAAAGTTGGTTTTGAACAAATCTTCTATATATTTAATGAACGATTCGATGGACAACGACGGTCCTAGAGACAAAGTTGCTCAGAATGTGAGATCTACCATCACGCAAGGCTTTATGCCCTTGAAAAACATGAAGGTGCCCCCAGTGGCCGATTTCTTTCGAATTTCTCACAGGCTTCTAGGGCTGTGAGCCTCCGTTAACATTGTCTGATAGCTGCTCAAACTTCAGTGGCCGACAGTGGACATGTTTTTCGAGATGCGTCAATGTCCTCATAGTCGTGGCCCCTTGGACGAAGACACTGCACAACAATTTTCAAGTTGATCGGACTAATGGCGAAGTAGTTATAGCCGTTTTCATGTTTTTGTCCTGCTGTAGCGTCTCTAAGTGGCCAGTTGCTGCTTGAGTCAAGGATTCCAATGATGACAGTTCAGGAGTTATAAGCCATTTCATACTTTTGACCGCTGAAGCGTCCCTGTCAGGCCGATCAGGGCAAGCCTTGGTGACGTTGTAGGCAGTGTGAGTACTACCAGCCCTTAAAGTCCGACTTATGGTTTGGGCCCGTATGTATAAAACTTATAAGAAATGCTCTTAAGAATAGTCTTAAGTTTTGACTTAAGTGTCAAAAAATTCTTAGTAAAGAGTAGGACTTTTCTAAGAGTAGAAGACTTTTATAAAGAAGCTAAAAGCAACTTTTAATAAAGTCTAAGGCTGATTCTTAAGTCCTGACTTAAGTGTTGTGAACTAAGGACTACAATGTCAACTCAAAATGGCCACCTTCAACCTGTGAATCAGCCAATAGCGAGTCTGCAAGGGTGAAGTCACAGCAGCACAACACCAATAAATTAATTTTATTTTATTAATTTTTATTTAAAAAAAAAAAAACAGCTTTGCATTGTGCAAAATTACACAAATTAGTACTGATGGTGTGGAAACTTTTTCTATTGATATATGCCTCTTCATTTTCAATTGGAGAAATGATGTGTCATTAGTTCATCAACGGCGCCAACAACTCCAGGAAAGCCCACAGTCAACATAAAAGTGGCTTTCTTTTGACGTATGGCTTGATGGTCAGTTGGGAAGTCAATGAACTGCCATAGAGTAGTGGCCAAATGTGATGTCCAGCCATATGAAAATTGATATCTTCAACCTTAATTCAAATATGTGTAAACATGTGTTAAAAGATGTAAGCATTTTGTGTAGTTGTGCTTGGAGTCAATTCTGTCATGTGTGATAATGGAATGAAATTTCAAATTATTTCAAATTATTTTTGGCCAGGATGTCATATGAAGAAATTATAAACACATGCAAAAACAAGAGGACCAATGAAATATTAAAAACTGATAATGCTGTAGTCAATGTGTGCTTTTTTCTGAGCTTTTTTGTTTTTCTGAAACCTGTAGCTGTAGTTTTCCTTTTTTTTGCCAAACATTTTGTCAGATAAAGACCTTTGCTTAGTTTAGCGTTTTAATCTTCTCTCATATTTTAAAACATTTAAATAATATAAACATAAAAATAAAAATATTTTCCTTAAATTTTGATGGTTTAAGCCAAATTTTAGTAAAAAACTTTGCACACCAATTTTGGCCACTATGTTTGGTGTGGTAAGTTTCGCAATAGTACTATTTAAGAGCCTGTTTACTGTAGACTGATGGGACCAAGTCATCACTGGTGCACTGCTGCATTTTTCCAGTTACCAAAAAAGGTAATTTCTACATTTACATCATTCTTAGAATTTTGACACACTTAAAGGGATAGTTCACCCAAAAATGAAAATTTGATGTTTATCTGCTTACCCCCAGGGCATCTAAGATGTAGGTGACTTTGTTTCTTTGTTCCTTTTTTTGTTGCAGTCTGTCAGTCATATAATGCATGTCAATGGGAACACCATCACAGACAAATCCAAATTAAACCCTGTGGCTTGTGATGATGTCCTAAGACATGAAACGATCAGTTTGTGCGAGAAACCGAACAGTATTTATATCATTTTTTACCTCTAATACCCCACTATGTCCAACTGCCTTAAGCATCCGGTGCGTGAGGTGTGTACGCGCTCTGGCGTAGTTTAAAGGATTAGTCCACTTTCAAATAAAATTTTCCTGATAATTTACTCAACCCCATGTCATCCAAGATGTTCATGTCTTTCTTTCTTCGGTCGAAAAGAAATTAAGGTTTTTGATGAAAACATTCCAGGATTATTCTCCTTAAAGTGGACTTCAATGGCCTCCAAACGGTTGACGGTGAAAATTACAGTTTCAGTGCAGCTTCAAAGGGCTTTAAACGATACCAGATGAGGAATAAGGGTCTTAACTAGCGAAACAATAAGTCATTTTCTACAAAAATACCGCTGTATATGCTTTATAAACACAAATGATCACCTTGCACGAGCTTCATACGGGACATACAGCGTAAGCTTTTTGAAGAATACGGAAAGTGGAAGCACGTGCAAGGCGAACATTTGTGTTTATAAAGCACATACAGCTGTATTTTTGTAGAAAATGACTGATCGCTTCGATCGTTTCCGATACGACTGACAGACTGCAACGGTTGGAGTTAAAAATCATCATTTGTGTTCTACTGAAGAAACAAAGTCACCTACATCTTGGATGCCCTGGGGGTAAGCAGATAAACATCACATTTTCATTTTTGGGTGAACTATCCCTTTAAGACTAAAATTTTGCTCTGAGCGTCTTTATACATATGGTCCTTGGTCTGCCCAGTCACTTGTAGGGGAGAATACTGATCCTTGTAAAACTTAACAATTACTATAGTGTTTTAGAGCTACGCGCTTGAACCCCTAAAAAACACAAACAACAACAACAACAAAAAACATAATTACAACCAATTATAGTAGTGAGAATGACTAATGTATAGCTATACTGTATTTAATTACTTTCAATCTCTTAAAATGAGACTGATGTATTTTTCTATGTTCTTTGTGCCATTAGTGAAAGATCAGACTCTGAAGTTTTCAGCTCTGTGTCTGTGAAGAGTGACAGTTCAATGGGTGAACCACCGAACATAAGTGAGAAAACACCATCAGCTACCAAAAGGTATTTCATGTGTTTTACATTACATTGCTCTGTTAGCTCATTTCTGCGTTTATTTTGTTTGGTATACTGGATTAGCAGCTTCATTATAGCGAAGAACTGCACCTACTAGAATATATTTCATGTGTTTCTCCAAAATTATTGACAAAATATAGACAAAATATACTGTGGAGTTCACATTAAAAATCTGAAGTGCCTTGTAATGCGCAGCTTTATTCAATATTGATGTAATTTCCAATGAAACAGGAAGACAGGGTGGGATATATCTAGAAGCTCCTCAGCTTTTTTCAAAATAAAAATAGTTTAGCCTAGATCACAGCTTTGCCAGAGCCGTTGAACTCGTAAAACCCAATTTTCCTCATAATTTCTAAAAGTTTCTCATCCATATTGCTTTAAAATATAACATTGTAGAATTCAAATGTGTTTGAACGTTTTGTGGTCTGTGCCGACTTGCACATATGATCCGCTCTGTGTTCTCGTGTCTCTGGACTGGAGCAGACAGTGCTTGCGCTGTGGCGGTTCACGTGACACTAATTCAAAAACGGATTTAATTTGCATCAATGGAAAGCATAACACTGTCTAAATCGTTCCCTATCCTCTATATAGTGCACTATGTGCATGAAGAATGAAGAAACAGATAAAACTGAGACAGAATAAATCCAGAAGAATTGTGGCAATGATCCAAAAGGCGCTGGAAGAAACCTACCTGCAAGGCTACAGAACTGTGAAAAGTTTTATGCACATGTGTAAAAATGCTTTAATGTAAGGATGATTTTAAAATTAGGATTAGCTTGATACCACAACTCTGCCTTTGTTTTGATAAGGCCAAAGTTCAAAATTTTTAAAAGATTTATTGACCTAGAGAGTCCCGAGAATTGTGCCGCAGTGGTTTTACCGGGGTTGAGCCAAAAACGTTGGACTAGTTCGCCAAAGTTGTTTTTTTAAATAATCTTCAATATTTAATGAACGATTAGATGGACAGCGATGGTCCTAGAGGCAAAGTTGCTCAGAATGAGGAGTTCTACCATCACATGATGCTTCAAATGAGACTGATGTATTTTTTCTCTGTTCTTTGTGCCATTAGTGAAAGATCAGACTCTGAAGTTTTCAGCTCTGTGTCTGTGAAGAGTGACAGATCAATCGGTGAACCACCGAACATAAGTGAGAAAACACCATCAACTACCAAAAGGTATTTCATGTGTTTTACATTACATTGCTCTGGTATTTCTGTGTTTATTATGTTTGGTGTACTGGATTAGCAGCTTCATTATAGCGAAGAACTGCACCTACAAGATATTTCATGTACTTCTCCAAAATTATTGACAAAGTGTACACAAAATATACAGTGGATTTCAGATTCCGGGATTCAAATCCTGGAAATAAATAGAATGTTGAAACATTTAAAGCAAATATTGTAATAAAGGGAAAAACAAAATCAAAACATTGGGGGATTTATAGTGTACATTGAGCAATACAATAACTTTAGACTTTGAAAAGTGATTTTAAAGTTGAGAATCAATAAGGATTCATTAACAATATGTTCAAATCTAATTATTATAATGCAAGTTCATGTTCATTTAATTTTCATTTTCATTAATACAATTACACAGGAAGCTACTAGGGTGCATAAATTCACTATTGAAAGGCAGAACAGGCAAAAATATATATATATAGCTGCAAGCAGCAAATAACGGGGTTTAAAGCCTTTAAGAATATGTGTAAAACGATTTTTTATTTTATTTAGCAAGCCTTTAACCTCGATCATACATAGAAAAGACCATTTACAGGCAATTTACCATAGGACATATATGGTTTGTAAAGCTTTTTAACAGTTATCACGGTTGAGCCAAAAACCTACGACTAGTACACCAAAGTTTGTTTTTTGAAATAATCACCTATATTTAATGAATTTATATATATGAAGAGGGCCACTTTCAGCCATTTCATGGGATTCTCCATAAAAGTATGCATGCTTCTTTAGAATCATGTCGTAAGTGCACGCGAATTGATGCAAAGTTTTGAGTTTCCATTTAGGAACGATAGGCTTTTGGGTAGACTTGGCCATGCCTGTTTCTCAAACAATCCTGCTATAGCTATCCAAAGGCCAAAGTTCAAAATTTTTTGATAACTATTGAGAGAGTCCTGAGAATTGTGCCACAGTGGTTTTACCGGGGTTGAGCCAAAAACGTTGGACTAGTTCGCCAAAGTTGCTTTTTAAAAATATTTTCAATATTTAACGAACGATTTGATGGACAACGCCGGTCCTAGAGGCAAAGTTGCTCAGAATGAAGAGATCTACCATCACGCGATGCTTTATGCACTTGAAAAACATGAAGGCACATTTAAATGTTTTACATTACATTGCTCTGTTAGCTAATTTCTGTGTTTATTGTGTTTGGTGTAGCTTCAATATAGTGAAGAACTGCACCTACTAGAATATATTTCATGTGTTTCTCCAAAATTATTGACAAAGTATAGTCAAAATACAGTATACAGTGGAGTTCACATTTAAAAACTCAAGTGCCTTGGAACGTGCAGCTTTATTCACTATTGATGTAATTTCCAATGAGCGTAATATAGCCAGTAGCATTTTGCCTAGATTACAGCTGAGCAAGAACCATTGAGCTCGTAAAACCCAATTTTCCTCATAATCTCTAAACGTTTCTCCTCCATATTGTTTTAAAATATAACATTGTTTGTAGAATTCAAATGTGTCTAAACATTTTGTGGTCTGTGCCAACTCACACGTATGTCTCTGGACTGGAGCTGACAGTGCTTGCGGTGCGGCGGTTCACACTAACGGGAAAATGACACTAACGGGAAAATAGATTTCATTTGCGTCAAAGGAAAGCATATTTACACTGTCTGGATCATTCCCTATCTTCTATATAGTGCACTTTGTGCATGAAGAATGAAGAAACAGATAACACTGAGACAGACTAAATCCAAAAGAACTGTGGCAAAGTTTCCAAGACAGTTGAAGTGAAGTGAAGTGAAGTGAAGTGAAGTGAAGTGAAGTGAAGTGAAGTGAAGTGAAGTGACATGTGGCCAAGTATGGTGACCCATCCTCGGAATTTGTGCTCTGCATTTAACCCATTCAAGTGCACACACACAGCAGTGAACACACACACCGTGAACACACACCCGGAGCAGTGGGCAGCCATTGCTGCGGCGCCCGGGGAGCAGTTGGGGGTACGGTGCCTTGCTCAAGGGTCTCACCTCAGTCGTGGTATTGAAGGTGGGGAGAGCGCTGGACATTCACTCCCCTCACCGACAATCCCTGCCGGACATGAGACTCGAACCCATGACCTTTGGGTTACAAGTCCGACTCTCTATCCATTAGGCCACGACTGCCCCTGAAGAAACCTACCTGCAAAGCTACAGAACTTATGTAGAGCTTAACAAATTATGTCATAAATGGATTTAATTATCAATTAACTTCTATTAACTAAATCAAATCAATATTTGGTGTGACCACCCTTTGCATTTAAAACAGCTCTTGTCCAGGTACACTTGCACATCGTTTGTCAGGTAGCTTTGCAGGTAGGTTTCTTTGAGCGTCTTGAAGATACGGCCACAGTTCTTCTGGATTTAGTTTGTCTCAGTTTCATCTATTTCTTCATGTAATCACAGATGGATTCGATGATGAGCATACTGGCTGTTGTCAGACTCCTTGATCATACAAAAATCTCACTGGATTATTACAATTAATGGCAAAATGATTTTGAAGGTGATTTTAAAGTTGAGAATCAATAAGGATAGTTATATACTAATAAGTTATATGTTAATAATTATTAGTTATATACTAATAAGTTCATTAAAATAAATGCCAGATATGTTTTGTGTCTCATTGATATGCTGTTGTTATTGCATTATAAAACTGCATTTCCCATTAACCCTTATAGTCTGCTGATTAGGGTTGGCTTGATACCACAACTCTGCCTTTGTTATGATACAAGAATCGAATACCTTGATATTAATAGTAAATCGATAACATAGGTGACAAATAACAGCCTCAAAAGATAACACTGATAACACAAAAGACATTGTTATCTATAGGGCACCGCTAATTGGTTCCTGCTGTATCAGTAGCCAATGAGCTTGCATGCTCAACCCTCAAAATACTTTGGTAGCATTTGCCTTAGCAGTGCAGCACACTTTCAGGAATCCTCTGAAAATCAACATCTAAGATAAGTGCACAGGTTTTTATGCTGTATCACTATGCCTTTTTGCATAGTCTGCTTTATCGGTTCCTTATGTAACCACACAAAAGGTTTAATTCAGGTGTCATGTCNTGGTGGGAATGTTTATACAGGCGGGGGCAATTTCATGATTGAACGTTTGAACTCTGACACGACGATATCCGGATTCCGGTTCATGTCTGTGAATGAAACAATACAAGCAAGATTAATAAATAAGAAGCGCTGTTGTTATATGAAACAGTATAAAAGAAAGCATATGAAATAGTGTTTATATGAAATAAGATGAAATAAACTGAAATTATTAATATTAAACCTTTATTTAACCAGAAAATAAAACTCTTGAGATTTAAAATCTCTTTTACAAGAGGGCCAAGACATGCAATGCATTTAATTGAACATATAGCAAATACAATAATTCACAGAAATACACAAAATCACTCAAAAACAATAAAATGACACAGAAACTAGATCCTTTAAAATACCATTAAAAT
>RJVU01026598.1:325848-392964 GCA_003731715.1 Anabarilius grahami | reverse complement strand
CACTGATAACACAAAAGACATTGTTATCTATAGGGCACCGCTAATTGGTTCCTGCTGTATCAGTAGCCAATGAGCTTGCATGCTCAACCCTCAAAATACTTTGGTAGCATTTGCCTTAGCAGTGCAGCACACTTTCAGGAATCCTCTGAAAATCAACATCTAAGATAAGTGCACAGGTTTTTATGCTGTATCACTATGCCTTTTTGCATAGTCTGCTTTATCGGTTCCTTATGTAACCACACAAAAGGTTTAATTCAGGTGTCATGTCAACAACAGTCCTGTTTTAATGCTTAGAGTGAATTATTAAGCATATTAGCTGCTAGCTAATATGCAATTTTGCATTTATGCATCAGCAAGCTGGCATTGTAGTTGCCGTAATGATACAGAGACAAGCTTTGCTGAAGTGAAATAGGCTTTCTCTTTTGTATTTGTATAACTGAGCTTCATTAATTCCTATTTTTGTACTGCAGCAGGAGCATGCATAACAAATTTAAAATGCAATGTTAGTGAACATCAACAGCAAATAGAATGATAGTAGAAGTTGCAGTTGAGTAGACTGTGAACGTGTTTGCTAATTTGAGTGAGATGAGTTTTGTGTTGGCTAATGAGTCGATCATGCTATGTGAACATTATCATGAATTAAAATGCAAACAATGTATTTATTCAACTTATTTACATACGAGTACGCGAGCCGCTGAATTTGGCAGAATTATTTTGGGCATATGCTATTTCATAACTACAGGACAAATAGCGATTGCTATTAGTAGACATCGCTGCTGTCACGTAAATGATAATTATCATTTCAACTTAAGAGTGTGCAAGGCAGTCCAATACTCAAATGAAAACAAGAGCACCCCAGTTGATGCTGAATTGTAATATATCATTTTAACAAACGATCCACTGAGTATCTGTGTATGTGTTCTCTGGAGAGCGTCAGTCGTTTCCATTTACGGCATGTTTTGCTGCGGTTGGCAATGTGACCGTTCAAGGACATGTTGTTGATCCTGAGCGTGACCATCAGAGGTGTTATATCAGTCAGAATCATTTACTGCTCAAAATGTTGAGGTATTTGCTTTAACAACAGAAGTATAAAAAAGAGACTCATTGCAGTGTGGACAGCTCATTGATGTAGAGGCACTCCTGAGATGGCAATAGTCTGAGATGAGTAAGCGGTTTTTGCACGCTCTCACGGCTATATGTTATTCATTGAATAAGTGTTTTTGCTGCCGTGAGGACCGACAGAAACTAAAGAAACTAAAGAGCTAAAGAAAAAATAGGTACCCAGATTCTATATTTAAGAAATGTACAGCTAATTCTTTGTTAGATGCAGGAGATTTCTCTAATATTTTGCCTGCAAATTCTGCATTTTATTTGTTAGCAGGGTTCAGTATGAGACATTAGATTCAGACCTTCGCACTCACAGTTACCAAAAGAATATCAAAGACAATCTTCTGTGGATCTTCCAGGTAGGAAAAAACACATCTTCATAAATGTCTAATTATAATGTATATTATAACAAACAAATAGGTTATTTAACAAAGTTCTTCAATTCAATTACTTAAAATAGTTTTGACCAAATGTGGATGTAAGATTGGGGATCAATTTTGTTGTTATTTTTTTTACACGTATTCATTTAGCAGACACTTTTATCCAAATGAGGAATACTACAAGCAACTCATCAAAAAGAGGCAAATAAACAAGAGAAGTGCCCATAATACAAAGTTTCAGACCTCCTTTAGAAAAGTTCAAGCTAGAACAGGGAGGGATTAAGGAAAAGTAATAGTATAGAGAATTTTTTTTTTCAGTAGGATGCAGTTAAAGGTGCTAAAGAGGATTGTTTTGTTTTATACATTTTTGCAATATTACTTGAAACTGTCTTTACTAACTGATAAAAGACTATTTATTAGGTGCACTGAAAGGAATATTATTAATATACATTATCTGTGCACGAGGTAGGGCCTTAAATACATCAGCCAATCGTTTACGCGATCATCGCGTAAACAATTGGCCCTCTGGCTTGTCAATCACTGCCATTACGTTCCTTGTGAGAGACGTGCACGGATTGGCCCTCTGGCTTGTCAATCACTGCCATGACGTTCCTTGTGAGAGACGTGCGGCTGCGCGCTTCAGTAACTTTCCACACTCCACAGAGTCTCCACTCCTGCAGATTATGAGTTACTTGCGGTGAGTCCGACATAATGAATCCACTAAGTGTGTGCACGGCTTTAAGTTAACGATTATAAAGCCGATTATGAATGTAAATTGATACTTATGACTGATCGCGCTCAAACGCGTCCAGTCAGAGCCAGTTGCGTTCAGTCTGCGATTACAGTCGGTGTTCAAATTCCATGTGAAAGTATATAAATCTGCTTTAGGAGCAGGAAACAATCGCTGTATGTTGAGCACAGTCTTAGAATATTTTAGCTAGTCATTAAATGTGTGCCCGGCTTAATAACACAGCGAATGCTGGTGGTAAACACTCGTGTTCCAATACTCGTGCACGAGTTTTGGGAGGCGTTCACTTGAAATGAGCTGTGAAGGAGGGGGGTTGTTCTTAAGCATGCGCTCATTTCAAAAACACAGTTGACGAAAAGAACCTCTGTACCACCTTTAAAGGATTAATTCACTTTCAAATGAAAATTACCCCAAGCTTTACTCACCCTGAAGCCATCCTAGGTGTATATGACTTTCTTTTTTCTAGGTGTATATGACTGGCGATGCATTTGTTTAAAAAAAGAAAATCCATATTTTACAAGTTATAAAGTAAAATATCTAGCTTCCGCCAGACCGCCTTCCGTATTCTGCTTACGAAGAAAGTGTAAAACTCTCGCAGTTCTAAAAAACGTCCTAAAAAACGTCCTATGCCTTCCCTATTCAACTTACGGAAAAAGTGTAACTGATGCGATGCCAGTTTACACTTTCTTTGTAATTTGAATACAGAAGGTAGTCTGGCGGAAGCTAGATATTTTACCTTATAACTTGTTAAATATGGATATTTTTCATTACACAAATGCATCATTTCGCTTCAGAAGGCCTGAATGTTGTCAGGGATTGAGGACAGCAGCACCTCTATAAAGATGCCCAGTTGACCTGGAGGGTTGTAAAATACTACAATATGGAATTTTAAAGGAGTTGTTACAATAACAGCATGGAATTCAAAAGAACTGTTGCACAGAGAAGAGTAAGTAGAGTATTTCCAGTTATTAGAAATGAGAAGACTGGTACCCTACCCCTCCCAACCTGACAGAGGGTTTGAGAGAAGAAGTTGTTAGAGAGAGCAGCAGAGGTTGCTGTGTCCTCTGGCTGAATACAGGTCCCAGTCAAGCCCAAGATACTAAGAGCTGACTGAGTAGCAACATCCAGAATGAAGTCACCTTTGTTGACAGCTGACTGACAATTCCAGAGGTCCACAGAAATAGAGAGATGTACTTGAAGAGGTGCAGATAGAATGCTGGTTAGTAGGATTTCACTGTCTTTTGTGATGTTAGTGTGTTGTTGAGAGACAACAGGAATGTATTGAAAGCACATGTTAAATGTGGGGAAAGAAAGGGGAAAGATAGTGGGAGCAGAAAGGGAAAAAAGAGATGCTTTAGTGCCTTGTCTGTGTCCTTGCGCAGGTAGACTCGCTGGTCTTTACCTGAGTTGGTCTTCACACAAGGATGCTGAACGTTCTGCTGGAGTGGAATGGCTATCTAATAAATATACAGCTTATCAACACTAACAGCTGTGGATGCCTTTACAATTAGCACAACAAAAGCCTATAACCCGCAAATGACTGAAATCGAAACTACTGCAGGGACAGTTCACCACTTAAGTGCAGTAAGGAGCAATACAAATAATAAAAAAAATAGGGTCTTTATAGTCGATAGCTATTATTCTAATTACGAATAAGTGCAGCCAAAATACAAATAATAATGAAAGTAGAAAATAGAAATAAGCAGTAAACAAATGAATCATTCCTAGCACAAAATATTCTAAACAGAAACAAGGTATTAAGCGAACACTTACACGCTACTGACGTCTCCACTGACTAATCTTTTCCCCCTTTTCTGTACTGACTAATCACTTCTCCTTTTTCTTGCTTTCTAGGACCTTGAGGGCAAAATAATAAAATTTCTGAAAAATGAACTGAAAATGTTTGAGAAAATACTACAAAAAGATAGCACACAATGCTTTGTGAAGGACTACAATGAGGATAGATGCTGTATCAAGGAAGCAGCTCTTGATCTCACACTCTACTTCCTAAGAAAGATGAAGCAAGATGAAGCTGCTGATACTCTAGAAGGTAAGAGACATATAACCATCTTTCATTTTGTCACATAAAATGTAGTGGAGAAAATTCTGATAAAAAATATTAATATTTATTTTCTGGTGTTTAGATGAGCTGGCCTTCATTCATCCGCTAAAATGTAGCCTAAAGAAGAAGTATCAATGTGTGTTTGAAGGAATTGCAAAGCAAGGTGACTCCACTCTTCTGAATAACATCTACACAGATCTCTATGTCACTCAGGGTTGTAGTGAACAGGTCAATACTGAACATGAGGTACGACAGATTGAAGTTGCTTCCAGGCATCATGAATCACAAGAGATACGGGTTGAATGCAAAAATTTGTTTGAAGCACCTGAACAAGATGAGATCAGAACTGTACTGATAAAAGGAGTTGCTGGAATCGGAAAGTCCATCTCTGTGCAAAAGTTTATTCTGGACTGGGTTGAAGGAAAAGAAAATCAAGATATCAGCTTCATATTACCTCTTCCATTCAGAGAGTTAAACTTAAAAGAGAAAGAAACACGAAGCTTGATAGACCTTATAAGTCAGTTTTTCCCAGAGACAAAAAGACTGAACATTACAAGAAGGAATAAATTCAAAGTCCTGTTCATCCTTGATGGATTGGATGAATGTCGCCTTCCTCTAAACTTTGAGGATAATGAGACGTGGCGTGATGTTTCATCACCAGCCTCTCTGGATGTTCTCCTAACGAACCTCATAAAGGGAAATCTGCTTCCTTCTGCTCTGATCTGGATCACCACCAGACCAGCAGCTGCCAGTAAAATTCCACCTGAATGTATTGACCGGGTGACAGAGGTCAGAGGATTCAATGATGCACAAAAGGAAGAGTACTTCAAAAAAAGATTCACAGATAAGAATCAGGCCAAAGAAATCATTGATCACATAAAAAAATCAAAGAGTCTTTTTATCATGTGCCATATCCCAGTCTTCTGCTGGATATCAGCTACTGTTCTCCAGAACATTTGGGAGGAGAAAAGAAATAATATAAAAAACAATCAGGCTGATGACTCCTCCAAAACACTGCAGGAATCAAATACTGAAGACACTCCCAAGACACTGACACAGATGTACACACACTTTCTCCGCTTTCAGATTCAGCAGAGCCACCGAAAGTATGATGGAAACTACACACCAGATGTTGTCTGGGATAAAGATGCCATCCTTTCACTTGGGAAACTGGCATTTCATCAGCTGGAAAGAAACAACCTGATCTTCTATGATTCAGACCTGGAAGCCTGTGGTATTGACATCTATAAGGCATCAGTGTACTCAGGCATGTGTACCCAGATCTTTAAGGAGGAAACAGGGATACTTTTTGGTACCATGTACTGCTTTGTTCACTTGAGCATTCAAGAGTTTATTGCAGCTCTTTATGCACATCTGTTTCTAGACATCAACAAGAAAAGTGTGTTTGTTCATGAATTTACAGAAGAGGAAAACAAAAATGAAACCATGTTTGATTTGCTCAAGACTGCAGTGGACAAGGCACTTGAAAGTGACAATGGACACCTGGACCTTTTTCTTCGCTTCCTTCTTGGTTTGTCACTCCAGTCCAATCAACTACTCTTACGAGGTCTGTTGACACAGCAAGATGGTATTGACCAAAGCAAAAAAGAAGTAGTTCAGTACATTAAACAGAAATTAGAGGATAATCTGTCTCCAGAGAGATCCATCAATCTGTTCTACTGTCTGAATGAACTGAATGACCAAACTCTGGTGAAAGAGATTCAGACCCACCTTAGAGAAGGAAGTCTGTCATCTGCTGACCTTTCACCTGCCCAGTGGTCTGCTTTGGCCTTTGTGTTGTTGACATCAGAGGAGGAGCTGGAAGAGTTTGAGCTTCAGAAATTCAAGAAATCAGATGAGTGTCTCATTAGATTATCAGCACTTATCAAAACCTCCAAAAGAGCTCTGTAAGTAATTTCATATTTTTTTCATGTTTTGCTTTCATATTAAAAAATCCATTTAACTACATTGATCTAAAGTGTGTTTGGGCACCCTTGATCTATAGTGATTCTTAACCATATACCAATATAAAAGTGTATAACTCTTTTATGGTTAAATGATAACATGTTTTGTTTATCTTTTTCTTTAAAGAATGCAGTCCATTGGAAGTAGTGTAATGCTAATATTGTATTATATTTACATGTATGTTTTATGTAGATATTTCTGTTTTCAGCGAAACAAGCTTATCAGTTAGCTGCAGAAGAAGGACATCATGTTATTATAAAACACATTAATTCATTGATATTTCCACTCCAATATGCAATTTTCTTCAACTTTGGCTATGAAGTACATTTACTTTTTCATAACCTCAAATGCTTGAAACATTATTCCCAAGATAATCCACCTTAAGACACTCATCAAGATGATAGAAAAAACTTACGTTGTTTTATTCAAGCATGCTAGTTTCTTTTTATGTAAGAAATTTGTCACTGAATCAGTAAATTGAATATAGGGCATTTAATAAAGCATTTAATAAAGGGTAATCCAAATACGTAATCAGGAATCAGGAAAGAGGTCATAAACACTTGCAAACAATCCAAAACAAACACTAGGCAGGAAACGGGTAATTCAGAAAACAGACAAAGGGTCAAAACCATGGAACAGGAAACCAGAAGAACGCTCAGAAATGCTGAGTTAACACATATAAGGTTTCACAAAGAGTGAATAGATACACAGGGTTTATATAGGCAGAAATCTAGGGGGGAGGTGGAGCGGAGGCAGACCCGGGGTTAGGACAGAGAGCCAGGTCTGTGAAGTGGAAGCAGGCTTGGAGACTAAGGCAGATTTGGGAGCCAGGGCAGAGCAGGCACAGTAGGTGACCAGGGAAGAGCAGGCTGGCCAGGTGGACAGGGCAGGGCTGATGGGACTAAAGATAATCTCAGTGGAGCTGAAGACCACCATGGCGGAGCAGATGACCACCACAGCCTGGCAGACAGGACTGAATATCCCCACAGAGGAGCAGAAGACCACCACAGCAGGGCAGACAAGACTGAAGATCCCCATGGTGGAGCAGAAGTACACCACAGCAGGGCACACAAGACTGAAGATCCTGACAGCACAGCAGAACACCACCACAGCAGAGTAGACAGGGCTGAAAATCCCTGAGCAGAGGAGATGAGCCACAAAACACCCACAGCAGAGTAGAGGACCATCAGGGTAAAGCAGACAGAGCTGGTTACCACCACTGCATAGCTAGTGAGGCCGAAGACCACCAAAGTGTACCTGAAGACCAGCACGGTGGAGCAGGCAGAGCTGGTGATCACAATGATGGAGCTGGTGTGGTTCAAAGGCCACAACGTTGGAGTTGAAGATCTCTAGGGTAGATCTGCTGGAACTGGAAACCACCATTGCTGATCAGGAGAAACTGAAACACAGAGCACAGTGAGGTAAAGGTTGACCTTAGGGGCCATGACAAAACAGGCAGGGAGTTCAAGGGTTACCTCCCTGGTCATAACGGGACAGGCAGGGTGTTCCAGGTTGTCCTCTGTGATCATCTGAAGGCAGGCAAGAAGTTAAAGGAATGACCTCTATGGTCATGTCTTGGCAGACAGGAAACTCAGAGACAACCTCCGTGGTCGCATCAGTACAGAGGGAAACTTGGGGACGACCTCTGTGGTCACATCAGGATAGGCAGTGAGTATTCGAGTGACCAATGTAGTTATATCAGGTCAAACAAAAAGTTTCATGAGCAGATGCCGGCACTAGATCAGGTGCCGCAGCCTCTGCAGAAATATATGCAGCCCAGACATACAGGTGGAAGAACCTCTGGGACCTCTAGATTAGATGCCACCACAGAGATGTCAGCTGCTCACACAGATATCAGCGGTGTGTCCACCAAACTGGAAACAAGTCTCAAACACCTAGGGACTGCCTTGGTAGCTTCAGGTGCAATGTTCATGATGGCTAGGACTCTGGTGTGGCGACCATGATGGCTGAAGTCTATGGCATGGCGTCTATGATGGCTGAAGATTCTGGTGTGGCATTCATGATGGCTGGAAACTCTGGAGTGGTGGCCTTGAAAGCTGGAGACTCTGGTATGCCGGTCATGATGGCTGGAGGCTCTGTCATGGAGGCCATGATGGCTGCCGGCTCTTCTATGGTGGGCATGACAGCTGGAGGCTCTGGTGTGGTGGCCATGATGGCTGGAGGCTCTGGTCTTGGGACCACCGGACTGGAAAGTGCTGTGAGCACTGGACTAGACACCATCAGAACCAGAACTTCTGTTAAGGGAACATAGTGAGCATTGATGCTCCCAGTTTTTCACTGTGCATTGTGGGACTTTTTATGGAGCGAACGTGTCAGTGCACTGGAAGGATTCTGCGATTGAGACAGCCCTTAAAATTGCAGACTCCCTGATCAGTACCCTGATTGCTGAACTAGGGAGCTGATTGAGACACACCTAGAGTGTAAATAGGTGTAACGGGTGC
This sequence comes from Anabarilius grahami, assembly GCA_003731715.1. Lineage (NCBI taxonomy): Eukaryota > Metazoa > Chordata > Actinopteri > Cypriniformes > Xenocyprididae > Anabarilius > Anabarilius grahami. The sequence continues at coordinate 384,240 of RJVU01026598.1, read as the reverse complement.
ATGAAGATAAGATGAAGGGAAAATCTAAATGCACACAGTTTATTAACAAAAGACAAAGTCACAGATCCATTCCAAACCTTGAGCAGGCAAATAATCCAGACAAGAGTAACACAGTAAAATAATCCAAATCACATGGAGAAAACAAGAGCACCCACAGCAAACCACATGAACACCAACAACGACCCATAAAACCTGACTAAAAAGCAAGTAGATAATGAACAACAGCTGTAACTAATGAAGGTGACCATGGTGACTAATATGAGAACACATAGAGAAATGGAAATTAAACAGGAAAGGAACACATGCACAATAGAAACTTAGAATGCATTTCAACATAAAAGTCCTTTAACAAGACAAAACAAAAGACCCAGATCGTGACAATAGGCGAGGATTAACAAGGAAAAATGAGCAACAGCTGAAAACAATCAGGCATAATGAGTCCGGGCAATGGGTTCTGGGAAATGCAGTTCATGATAGAGTGGCAATGGAGTAGGGAGGAGTGCCCTTTGGTTGAAATCCAGGGCACTCCAGCTGGTGGTTGTGACACTAAAATATATGTATATTTTTTAATTGTAGCTCACACTACTGAATATTTATGGTTCATATAAAAATAAGTGGTATAAATGTAATCTTTGTATTTATCAAATATATTACATGTATCTAGTTCTGTGATATGATTTATTTCCCTTGTAGGCTAAATGATTGTAACTTAACAGACAAAAGCTGTCCAGCTCTGTCTATAGTTCTTGGATCAGATACCAATCTGAAAGAGTTGAACATAAACAATAATAATCTGCAGGATTCAGGAGTGAAGCTGCTCTGCACTGGACTGAATAGTGTAAATTGCAAATTGGAGATACTGAGGTAAGTCATGTGACAATCCCTAGGGTTGGGTCAGAACTCAGATCTATCTGTTAACTTGGAGTTGGTTAATCTGCCACAGAACCTGTTTCAGCTCAGTGAAATGGGTTTTAAATGTGGCCATTTCAATATTTTCATTTTCTTGATATTCAACCATTTTGAGGTTGCTTGTATGTTGTGGATCATTCAGATGAAATACTTTCACACCTGTAGAGTTTTAGATAATTGAAACCTTGTAAGTGACTGTAAACTAGAGATTCTCAGGTGAGTTGATGTCTAAAATATTAAAGGTCCCTGGCCTTTTGTGTTCACTTTTAAGTGTTTTGCTATTTATTAGTACAAAAACAAAATATAATTCACATTGTGGATTAATAATGTTAAGGTAATTTCTAGAATAGCTGATTAATATGTTGAATGTTACATTACAATTTTTGTTCTAGTCTTTCAAACTGCAGTATTACTGAAGAAGGTTATAAAGCTCTGGCCTTAGCTCTAAAATCAAACCCTTCACACCTGATAGAGTTGGATGTCACAGGAAATGATCCAGGACAATCAGGAGTGAAGCTGCTTAATGATTTACTACAGGATCCAAACTGTCAACTGAAGACACTAAGGTAAGATGTGATTAAATAATACAAAATAAATGATATGCATGTTATTTATTTAAAGAAATATTATTTCACTGTTGCATTAAAGTAAAATTTGTAACAGCTTTTTAACAGAATGCTGTTTTTCACCAATGTTTGGTTAAGAACTGAATTGAGTTCTGCTTCATCTTCTCATCTGCAGGTTTTTGGGTCCTGCTGCAGATGAAGCATGTCAGTATGTGAATAGAGTTGTGGGTAAAAACCCATTATTTCTAAGAGAGCTGAATTTGAGTGGATGTAATCTAGGGGACTCAAACATGAAACAGCTTGTTCCTCTACTGCAGGATAAACACTGTACACTTAACACACTGATGTGAGTATTTGACTTTAATTGATACTAATATTATTGAGTGGGAATAAACTAGAAATCTCAGGAATAGTGAAGATCTGTTTTGTGTTGGAAAATCCACAACGCAGACTGGAAAACTGAAGTGTGTAATTGCAATCATGTACATTTCTACATGTCAACATGCATTTGTAAATGTCTATTTTAAGTAATGACATTAAAGGTGCTCTATGGATTTATTGTAAAAAATGAAAAAAAATCAGTTATTGAGTGAGTATTCAANCCGGAAACGGAAGGGCAAAAGGTCGCACTTCCTGTCATAAACACAGTCCGGAAACGAAAGGGCATAAGGTCATGTCACACCTGTCATGTCATAAATCAAAGGTCATAAATCATTAATGACAGGAGCACCAGTATAACACTACTTACCTTGATTCACAAAAGTAATCCAATAATAATGATTTATAAATAGAGCTGTCAGGTTTTGCAGGAAATGTCAATTTGACGTTTTTCACTTTTGCATGGTTATGTCTCAGAAACTTTACATCTTGTGTGCATACTGAGGTCGTTGGAGTGTTTGCATCTTGTTTTAACAATAGTTGCTTAGAATTGTATCTAGTAATCTAGCTGGCTGCTTGATATAAACACGACTGGTAATGCTAGAGATACACCGGCTGAGGGAGTGATGACAAATTTGTCATCTTTCTCTCTTCTGACCAATGTAATCAATATCTTAATATTTTTTTACTGATAGAATGATAGAAAATCTGTCATAGATTTTTTTTTCCTCTTGCTATTTGGGGCAAATGAAAACACAAAAATTACATTTGTTTAGTTTCCATTCACCACTATAAAACTTTATCCAACTATGACGGCTTTTGCTTCTGAGAACCCCGGAAATGTGAAAAGGCAAAAGGCCAAAGTCCTGTGGTGCAGCTTTATTTATTTTTTTTTAGCATAGAACTTGTACTTGTAATGACATCTTATTTTAGACTTTCAGACTGCTGTATCACTGAAGAAGGTTATAAAGCTCTGGCTTCAGCTGTGAGATCAAACCCTTCACACCTGATAGAGCTGGATCTCACAGGAAATGATCCTGGACAAACAGGAGTGAAGGAGCTCTATGATTTACTACAGGATGTACACTATAAACTAAAGACCATCAGGTGATAAAACCTTGAAATATTTAAAACTGAATGAGTGATGTTTAATCAGCTGTATGAAAATAGATAGAGGGGTCAAATGGACCAGTGTGGAATATGAATGACATGAACTGTAATGAAATTGCGATTCAGAGAAATTCAACAGGCACACAACTGAATTTGTGACAAAAAATAATGTAAAAACATAAATTATCTTATCTACTTCCTGTAGGTTTCTGAAAAGTCCTGCTGCACAGGAAGCGTGTGAGTATCTCACAAAAGTTTTGGGTAAAAGTCCATTGCTACTGACAGAACTGGATCTGAGTGAAGATAAATTAGGAGGCCTGGATGGGGAGAAGCTCTCTGCTCTTTTGAAGGACTCTCATAGCAAACTGGAGAAAATTAAGTGAGTGAACATGAGTTATAAATGTTCTGTTTATTCATTATAAATGACTATATAATTATAAAGTCACATGTGTGAGCAGATATGAAGACCTGTTGATCTGATGTGTGTTGAATATATGGTGAATAATAAATAATGCTGTTATTGTTTAGGCTGAATAATTGTGAACTGACAGAGAAAAGCATTTCAGTTCTAGCTGCTCTTCTCTCATCCAAAACCATCCTGAAAGAGATTAACCTGAACAACAGCCGTCTGCTGGACTCAGGAGTCAAAGAGATCTGTGAGGGACTGAAGAATCCTGTGTGTGAGCTGAAGATACTGAAGTGAGTACATTTCACCATCAGCTGCACTGAACAAAGAATATGAGGAGTGAGATGAATATTGCACATTGGCTGATGATGGGAATGTTATATTTGTTAACTGTACTAAAATTAAAGGGGTCATGACATGAGAAATAAAGAATTGTCTTGGTCTTTTGGCATAGAAGAGGTTTTTGTATCATTATTACATCCTGCAAGTTCCATAACTTAAAACGTCCTCATCATCAATAAAAAATCATTTATATAATCAAGCTGTAAAAAATCTTAATTTGGAAAAGAGGTGGCATGTGACATCACAAGGGCACAATCATTTGCATACGACTGCCTCTGGAGCAAGGCAACAACACCTAGTTTTACATCATCGCATCATTGTCCCCGCCACTGATGCTCACTCGATGAGCAGCAAGTAGATCTAAAGTAGGCCTAGTTGTTTACGAAAATATTGTGATAATACCAAGATTGCAATGCCACGCAGATGTGCTGTTCCTGGCTGTGGAAAAACAAAACCTTTGCCTAAGCTGCCAAATAATCAGAGAACATAAGTCAGAGAAAAATGGATTCAGTTTATTTTTAATGAACGTCCTAGTCACGTCAGTGCTGACTTGCTTGTTCGTACTGTACATTTTACCATCAACTGTTTTGAGAACAAGTCACAATACGATACTGGCTTTGCCCAAAAACATTTGCTCAAAGACCAAGAGTCAACTGTTCTGGAGTCAGCGAGGACTCCGCAAACTGTAAATAACATATTTCATTTTTAAACCAGTAATGACAGTTAAATAAATTAATATTGAATAATACTTGTATTTTTACTTCAAAGAGCGCTCTCTTTATAATGGCTGAAGCTGTCGTTCACGCAGCGCGACTTTATCTGGACACTTTCCAAAACTCCCTTGTTTGCATTGTTAGTTATGGTGAAAGCATTTCTTTAGAGTTTGTTACTCTCGACAGCTGTAATAGTAAAAATGTGGTAAAATTATTCAAAAGGATTCCACATGTAATACTTATTTCAATTGCAAAGATGTCAGCCAATCACAGCAGTGGGTATGTTTACATCAAAGTCTCACAGCAGACACACCCCTTCAAATCAGAGGGGTAAAATCAGGGTTGAAAATAGTAATTTCTAAATTATGACAATTATTTGATGTAAAAATCATAAAAACAATATATGTGCACCTCAGGAAACATTATAAAATAATAATAAATTTTTTTTTTTCATGATCTCTTTAAAGCAAACACAAGTGGAAGTGAAGTGAGTCCCACAAGGAGCTAAAAGGAAGGATAAAAAGAGGAGTGACAACAGTGGACTTTATGTTTCTGATTTTGTTTGTTTATGCAGCAGTTGCCCATGAGGTGGCTCCTTCCCTGAGCCTTGAAATTCTTTATAGTATTCAGTAGTGTGATAGTATAATATTTTGTGCAGTAATGAATGAATTTGAACCACAATGTTAGTTTGAATTCTTATTTTTATTCTTTGTAGACTTTCAGACTGCAGTATCACTGAAGAAGGTTATAAAGCTCTGGCTTCAGCTTTGAGATCAAACCCTTCACACCTGATAGAGCTTGATCTCACAGGAAATGATCCTGGAGAATCAGGAGTGAAGGAGCTCAGTGATTTACTACATGATCCAAATTGTCAACTGAAGACACTGAGGTGAGTGTTTTTTAAAATAATGTTCAATAGTCTTAAACCAACTTTAGCTGAAACCGTGAAAGATGTTTATAAACGATTTGCACTTATCAACAGCCCATTCACAAGCTTGTGAAAATAAAATATATGGCAGGTAATGTTAATGTACACTCTAAAAAATGCTGGGTTATTTTTTAACCCAAATGCTGGGTTCAGCCTGCTGGGTAATTTTAATGGGTTATTTTTATTATTTTAACCATGTGCTGGGTCACTCTGAAAATGCTGGGTTATTTTTTTAACCCAAATGCTGGGTTCAGCCTGTAGGGTAATTTTATTGGGTTATTTTTAATATTTTTACCCAGGTGCTGGGTAGTTTGGGGTGCCCTCTCACTCCAACCCAGCGCTGGGTAGTAGATGTAACCTAATGCTGTGTAGTCTGTGTGAAACCGGTTAAAACTGGAACTTAATGGTCATTTTGTTTTCTGTTCTGAGAGAAAACTTCCTGAGGGGAAATTCCTGAATGAAATTAAGTATTACAGTTTGTATTACATTGTATTCCTATTAAATTATTACTATACAAATAGGAAAACGGTCGTAGTCTCACATTATTATGTTTTATTAACGTAGTTCGGGAGGAACAAGGGGGGGTACTCTGTGTTCGGGCCGATTACCGAGCTCGGAGCCCTCTCCCCGGACAGCACGCCAAATACGTTTACCAATTAATATACCTGACTTATTTGTAAGTGTGAACTCGTGAATTACCTTTTTTGTTTACATGACCTCCGCAGTCTGCTTAGAACGCAGGCTAGCTTTACAAATGCAGCATACACGGATCTTCACTCGAAGTGAACGATACGCCGGCGCCAATATAAGTTTCACTGCCGTCAAATGAATGTGCGACCAGGCCTGAAACACAACGCGATATCGCTTTGATATATGTAACAAAGTTGCCGTGAGCTCCACTGACTAGGAGGGCTGATCTAGCGCATTAATCTAACGTTGCAGCTTTGGTCGTGCTATGCATTTGACGGTTGAAACTTAAATCCCTGACAGACGAGATAGCACAAGGTAACGCTGTTTTTTATGTAACTTTTCAAAAATCGCCATTTAATGAACTGGGACAGCCTACTGATACCAGTTTTCTTTCCATAGATTCCCTTTGGCTGCTGTTGCTGCTCACGTCCTAAAACGTTTACTAAGTGTTTTTGAGTATTCTATGATTGTAAAAGACTGACTTGCCATTGAATAAAAATATTGAATATGAACTGTTCTTATCCTATATGTATAGAGATTTTATAGAGAGTGTTTTTTATTATTTAAAATTAAAAACCAATATCAAATTGAATGTCCCAGCACTGATTAAAAAAAACAACCCAGCAAATGGATTAATGTATAAAACCCAGCAAACTGGGTAAAAATAACTCAGCATGTGTTCTGTTCAATATTTACCCAGCGCTGGGTTGCCAAATAACCTAAATTGGGATGTCCTTAACCCAGCATTTTTTAGAGTGTACAACCTGAATTCCAGATATGTTAGGTGGTTTTTTTAAATTTGAATAAAATGAAAACTAAAAGACTTTCAAATCACATGAGCCAATATTTTATTCACAATAGAACATAGATAACATAACAAATGTTTAAACAGAGAAATTTTAGACTTTTATCCACTAAATGAGCTCATTTCAAATATGATGCCTGCTACAGGTTTCAAAAAAGTTGGCATGGGGGCAATAAATGGCTGAAAAAGCAAGACATTTTGAAAAGATTCAGCTGGGAGAACATCTAGCAACTAATTAAGTTAATTGATATCAGGTCTGTAACATGATTAGCTATAAAAGGGATGTCTTAGAGAGGCAGAGTCTCTCAGAACTATGAACAATATTCAATGTTCTTCAACGTCAAATTGCAAAGGCTTTGCAAATCTCATCAATTACAGTGCATAACATCATCAAAAGATTAAGAGAAACTAGAAAAATCTCTGTGCGTAAGGGACAAGGCCGAAGACCTTTATTGGATCCCCATGGTCTTCGGGCCCTCAGACGACACTGCATCTCAGAATCACAGAAGCAGTGTCCTCCAGGCTAAAGAGGAGGGAGACCTTCCAGCTAGTTATCAGCATTAATTTCAAAAGCCAGCATCTTTGATGGTATGGGGGTGCATAAGTGCATATGGTATGGGCAGCTTGCATGTTTTGGAAGGCACTATGAATGCTGAAAGGTATATAAAGGTTTTAGAGCAACTTATGCTCCCCTCCAGATGATGTCTATTTCAGGGAAGGCCTTGTGTATTTCAGCAGGACAATGCAAAACCAGATACTGCAGCTATTACAACAGCATGGCTTCGTCGTAGAAGAGTCTGGGTGCTGAATTTGCCTGCCTGCAGTCCAGATCTTTCACCTATAGAAATACGTCAAAGACAACCATGAACTCTTCAGCAGCTGGAAACCTATATCAGGCAAGAATGGGGCCAAATTTCAACACCAAAACTCCAGAAATTCATAACCTTGATGCCCAGACATCTTAACACTGTTTTGAAAAGAAGAGGAGATGCTACACCATAGTAAACATGCCCCCATCCCAACATTTTGAGACCTGTAGCAGTCATCAAATTTGATATTAGCTCATTTTGTGCAAAAAAAGTGTAAAATTTCTCAATTTAAACATTTATGTTATCTATGTTCTATTGTGAATAATATATTGGCTCATGTGATTTGAAAGTCTTTTATTTGTCATTTTAAGCAAATTTGAAAAACGTCCCAACATTTCCGAAATTTGAGTTGTATTTCCATTTTCTTCAGGTTTTTGGGTCCTGCTGCTGATGAAGCCTGTCAATATGTGAGAGGAATTGTTGGTAAAAACCCACTACTTCTCAGAGAGCTGAATCTGAGTGAACGTGAACTAGGAGACACACAAGTGAATCGGATGGCTGCTCTACTGCAGGATAAACACTGTAAACTTAACACACTGATGTGAGTATTTTGTTTATTTCTTATTATACATTTAAAGTATCTTAAATAACCGAAACACATTAATCCTCTGTAATCAACTTAAAGGGTTAGTTCACCCAAAAATGAAATTTCTTTCATTAAGTACTCAAAACAAAAATAATGACTTTATTCAACAAATTCTTCTCTACCCTGTCAGACTCAAATCCAGTTGATGCAGCAAACACAGTTCAGTGCTTCTGTGTTATGTCTGAACACCATCTCAGTATTGGCTGAGGCTGTTCACGTGTCTGACAGTGTAGAGGTAAATTTGTTGAATAAAGTTGTTATTTTTGTTTTGTTTTCACTTCATAACATTAAGGTTGAACCACTGTAGTCATGTTAACTATTTTAACAATGTCTTTAGTACTTTCCTGGACCTTGAATGACAGTAATTACGTTGCTTTCTATTGGGGATAAAAACCTCTTGGATTTCATCAAAATTATCTTAATTTGTGTTCCGAAGATGAACAAAGGTCTTACGGCGCGAGTACTTTAATATTTGCATCCAAGTCATTGTGCTTATAATTTCCCTCTCTTATGTTCATCATTTTAGGCTTTGTAATTGTGGTCTAACAGAGGAAAGCTGTTCAGCTCTCGCTACAGTCCTGAGCTCAAACTCCAATCTGAAAGAGCTTGACATCAGCAACAATAATCTGCTGGATTCAGGAGTGAAAAAACTCCAGAATGGCTTAGAAAATACAAACTGCACACTGGAGAAACTCAGGTGAATTTAATGAACTATTGTTTTGTAGTGATTTAGAGTCTTATATATTAATGATAATAGTGATATTTAGTATTAATATGTGGGCTTAAAAACAATACGGTTCACTCCAAGCAGAATCAGTATTTTAATGTTTCTGTTCCTGCGTTCTTTCTGTATTTTTAACATTCTGAAACACTGGTTAATAACGTTATTTTTTAACCTTTTTTTGCATGTAGCCTGCTTTATAATAATAATAATAATAATATGTACAGCATTTTCTTTATTCAAAAACAAAGCGAGACTTGCTGTTTTAGCCAATACAATTATCTTTTATAACAAGATTATGTCCATATGTAAACCTATTAAATGAAAGGAAAAACTATCAAAGGTTTTTTAAATTAAAGTGTATTTTCAAGATATTTTAAAATGTTTGCTGCATGGTTAAAAATACTCTACTCATGAGAGGAAAAAAGATAAGTCTTGTATACAACACATTTTACATTCAGAAATAATGTAAATTACCAGTAAATAAAGTAGAATGTTTACAAATAGCCTAGCCTATACAGCTTTGTTTATAATGTTTGTAAACATAATTTATGAACAAAACTGCCCTATATTACTTTCCATTATGCACTCCACAACAAAACCTATAAAGTTAACAGTAGGCCTATTCAGGCTATATAAATGTAAAGCCAAAACAAATTTTCAAAATTCTCTTTTCTTTAATGCCATTCCAGTTTCTATTGCTATATTCACGGTCAGAAACAGGTTTATTTATTAGAAATAAACCTAAATAAGATGCAAAACAGATTCATTTTAAATGTATTTGAAGCCTACATTTCTCATTTGCACAAATCCAGCTATTTCCATTTTTGCGACATATGCTGAACTATTTTGTATGTAATCAATAATTTAAAATGTAAAACATATAAAAAAAAACATCATCCTTCACATATAAGAGCACAGTGAGGCGGTGGTCACGGGTGGTGAATGGCACAGATTGGATTACAGACTATTTAAATTGAGCAATGTAACGTTTTGTATGTTTGGTTGACTGTATTTTATTTTAATATTTAACAGACTGCGATATCAAAGCAATACAAGAATTTTTGTGCGCGCTTGAGGTGTCGGCACGACCGCTGGATTTTTAAAGTAAACTGTACTCCGTAATTTATTTTCATACAGGTAAAAGCAAGACATCATTCATAAATTTACAAAAGACAATCAAATAATGAAAACAAGCAAAATGTCTCAGTTTCATTTCCTAGATCTTTGGAGCGTTATGTATAGTTTTATTGTTTTCTCCATTCACAGAAGCACTGCAGGTGTGTGATGTGACGTTGTGTGAACTGATGTTCTACACTATCCTGCAATTTTCACTGGTTTCAAAACACAACAAGCTGCATTTTACTTCATTTTCACTTAAATGTAGGCCTAATGCTTGACGGTGGGTGACATATATCTTCGGAAAAACTAATGCCAGGGCATTGCCATTGTCACTTACTATGATGACTCGACAGTTGAGCCTGAGCGCAGACATTTCACTCACTTTAGAGTCTGACCGCGGGCATTTCACTCACGTTGGATTAATTTGGATGCTATCCCTTTAAGACTGACTGCGCCGATCCATTATACTCAAGCCTTTCTCAACAGTATCTTCACTTAAGAGATAAATGGCTCTATTTACTTGTAAATACGTGGTCACTTTGACACATACGTATGTGTATTTAATCGTTCAAGCCCAAAAAGCACTCAGTTCAGTCCTCAAGCTCTCTATGAGCAGCGGCTTCATGTCACACGTCTCTTAGACAGAGCTGAGAAACAGTCTCTCAGAGCGCACGTGCATATGCTGAAATAGGTTGTTTTTCGCTGCTAATTGCGCTTTAACAGTTTAAAACGACTTGTTTTTAAACCGCAATGCTTAAAAACTCATGCAAATTGTAAGCTTTCATGACCGCGCAGCATAGCAACCTCACCTGAGTGTAACCGCGACAAAGACGATAGTCCAAAATCTCTACCGGTTGACAAATTTCTACCAGCTAACCGTGTCTACCAGTTTATCCCCTACTTATTGTGCTTAATAACACTTTAACATCAAGCACATCCCTAATTCGCAATCATCTTCTGAGGCAGGTTTCTGTGCATGCATTTTGGCAGTGTGCCAGTTAGCACGAGTGCTGCACCGAGTTCCTTTTCAGGATATACTGGCGTATAACACCAGCCAGGGAAATTCACCTTAACAGTGAAGATCAATCATGGGAGATTGTTGACTGAATTAGAATTATATAAATTGGATAAGTTTGTCATCTGACCAATCTGACAGATTTGTGAAATATTGTTAACTTGTATAGCCTCTTACTGTATGATCAACACAAGGAAGACACATGTGTAATAAAAGGATTTTATTAGCAAGTATAGACAAGAATAACTAACAACTACTGAATGGATAAAATATTGATAAATTCAAGTGACTTGAGTTGGATGTTACAAGTTATCTTATGGAAAGATAAACAGTGGTTTCTCTGGAAGTAATAAGGTAAATCTTATTCTGAATTCAACAAATAAATCGAGAGATTATTTGTTATTAACTGACATCAGCTATGCAAAATCTAATGCAAATTAGATAATCGTATACTGACAATATACACTAATGTATTGGTCTCTGGAAAGAGGTTTGGTAAAGTGATACTTACTTCTGCCTGGTGGTGTGGTTGGTGTTCCCTGGTGAGTCCCAGCGGTGACATCTTTCACAGCTGGGCCACATTGCAGTGGGATGAAAGGAGTTGGAATCCATTTCTCTTTTTAAAGTTTTTTTTTTATTGATATTTACATTATAAATCACATGAACAATCCCCCAACCCTCACCATCAAATAACTAGCACAGCGTTTATACTGTCCATTAATTCAGATAAGAATTGTGAGTAGAAGAACCGAGCACTGTACACATTGAAGGCTTTTTTAAAAAGCCGTTTTTAATACCAATGTACTCTGCAAATGTGTTTATTTAACCGTGCGGTGGCGCCAGATACTCTTTAATCGGTAATGACAAATAATTTATAACATTAACAAGATGACCCGTTTAATTCATTTTGAGAGCGACGGCTGAATGTATTTTTTGTAAAATGCCTGTACATAAGATAAATATTGGCAAAGTTTAGACTATGTCATATGTGAATCAACTTACTTTGTTGTGTATTTTCAATTTGAAAAATAACTTTTATATTGATGGATTTATTGCATTTTGGGGAAAAAAATAATACGTTTTTATGATAAACTTTTTAAAATCAATATGTAGATTTGAATTTTTAATGTTTTCATAACCAAAAGATGCTATGTGAAAGTTTGAAACAGAAAATAGTGGTTTTCATCTTGCCACTTTCTTGGTAAAGAAAACACCTTTTTACTCAAATTAATCAAAATGGAGTTATTGCGTTTTGGAACCAAACTCTTCATATATACGTCAACATACTTCAACCTCCAGTCATATATAAAAAGAGATACATGCATATACACTCAGGGGAAAAATAAGGATAAAAAATAAATGAATAAATAAATTAAGAAAGAAAAGAAAAAAGAAGCCAATAACAGGGCATTATTTAAACAGACTTATCAACATAGTCAATAAAAGGGTGCCACATCTTTAAAAATTGTTTTTCCGACCCTCTTAATGACTACCACATTTTTTCAAGGGAGAGAGAAGACATCATATGACTAATCCATTGAGTATGTGTGGGTGGGAAGGGATCTAACCACTTTAATAGTATCGCTCTACGTGCTAACAAGGAAGAGAAAGCAAGGACTTTACACATAGACGCTGACAGCCTCTGGAGCTACTCCAAATAATGCCACCAGAGGTTCTGGCTCAAAACTGTGTTTAACCCCGCTAGAAGGACCCGCTTGTCAAAAAATTGAATTGAAAATTAGAGCTAAATTGACTTAAAAGTGTCTGTTCAAACAAAAACTATTTTTTCTTAAAGCTCTTTACAGGTAATTCCTTGATTAATATTATGAAACCTTTTCTTTAAATTGCAAGTCTCTTGCAGTAAGTCATTAGCTGCAACAGTACATGCATGAGCTAATGTAACTGCTGTAACCCTGCATACGCAACTACACAGTTACTGTCTTTAAATTAAGCAACATGCAGCAGAACATCAGCGTTTCTGGCTCATCACTGACTGGAGCACAGGCTCTACTCTCCAGCACAATGGTGACCTCACAAAACTCAGATAACAGAAACAACATTAAACACTAACAGATCTCTCTAGATCTCTGCATCTTCACTTATTACAAACCACTCTAACTTTGTTTCTTTCATACAAATCTTCTTAATGAGGTGTTGATGTTTTATCAAAATTTATAAATGTCACCGTTACAGAGGTAAGCACTTGCTTTAGTTGGGCTCCTGACCCTTGACAATTTGACTTTATTTTTCTCCAATTGTTGTAACTGTGTTTTTCTAAAGCATTTGTTACAATAAAAAAATTGTGAGAAAATAAAAATCTGAAATGGGTTTGAATACTTGATCATTGTTGATAATTTTAACATCATACAGTGGTCTTATTCAATAATCTTTAAATATTGTGTTTTCTTTCATGTAGTCATTTGGATGTAGTCATATGACCAAGAGAAGACCATGTAGCAACATTCAGTTAATGTCCTAAATGTCCTCTTTGTAACGTTCTTTTTTTGTCCATAAAATAACCAAAATGGAACATCCCTCTAAAGTCATATAAGGAACCTTAAACTGCAGCACTTTCATTACCAAAAGAGGACGTTTTAGGAACGTCCCGAATGTTCTGTAAAGGTTCCGAATTTTCATCACCTTTTGAGAACTTTAAGGGAACGTTGCCTTCTACGTGGGAAGAACCACCGAAAGGGTGTGAAATATTGATCGCCAGAAACGCTCTAATTTGGGGCATGTCCAGAACATGTGAATTAATGATCCCTCATCACATTTACATCTATTGCATATGGGGCTAGTACCAGGAAATATTTTAGCTAGTTTAACTTTGGATATATGAGCTCTGTGTACTTTGAAGTGTATAAGTGAATGGCGAGCACACATTGACGATGAGTGGACCTGTTTGAGAATACAGTTCCATGTGTCTTCAGAAAGTGTTCTGTCAAGGTCTTCCTCCCAAGCTCTCTTTATGGTATTTAGAGAGGAAGATGGGAATCCATTTCACAGCCTTGAACATGAAATACTTGTGAACGTTGAACTCCTGGAGCACAGAGAAGGTCCTTATTCTGGAACACGCAGATGAAGGAGACTTGAAGTTGAAGGTTCTAATGTCTGTGCAGATGATCCTTATAATCTGGAACATGGAGATGGAGGATCCTTGAAGAGAAGATTCTAAATTTACATTTACATTTATTCATTTTGCAGACACTTTTATCCAAAGCGACTTATAAGTGAGAAATACAACAAGCGATTCATTGTGAAGAGGCAAATAGACACAAGAAGTGCTCACAATACAAGTTTCAGACATTTCTTAGAGTAGCATAAGCTAAAATAAGGAGAGATTAAAGGAAGTGAAAGCCTTTTTTTCATATGATGAGGTTAAGTTCTCTCAAAAGAGATGAGTTTTCAGCTGTCTTTTCAGTATTGAAAGGGATTCTGCATTCCGGATGAAGGCGGGGAGATAATTTCACAAGGAACAGTGAACGAAAATGTTCTAAAGAGCGATTTTGTGCCTCTCTGTGATAGGCAGGCTTCTGGTAGGGGTGTAGACTCGTAAGAGTGAGTGGAAGTAGGAGGGTGCTGAGCCTGTGGTAGATCTGTAAGCAAGCGTCAGTGCCCTGAACTTGATGCGAGCATCAAGTGGAAGCCAGTGCAGAGAAATGAAGAGAGGTGTGACATGGGCCCTTTTGGGCTCATTAAAGACAAGACATGCTGCAGCATTCTGAATCATTTATAGAGGTTTGATTGCACATGATGGCAGTTCAGACAGAAGAGCATTGCAGTAATCAAGCCTAGAGCCCGGGAATAGGCCCGGAGGCCCTACCAGGGCCCGGAGTAGAAGTTGTGTTGCATGCTCTGTTAGAAAAGGCCTGATCTTCCTGATGTTGTGTAGTGCAAATCTGCATGACCGAGCTGTCTTTGCAATGTGGTCTTTGAAGGTCAATTGGTCATCAAAGATTACTCCAAGATTTCTGGATGACCTTGATGGGGTAATTGATGATGTACCTAGTTGGATGGTGAAATCATGCTGTAGAGTCACTTGATATTCAACAATGTTTTTGGTCTGCCTGCATTAACACCATTGTATGCGAACTGAACTGAACTGAAAAATTACATCACTGTTTTCACCAGAACTGCTGTATAGATAAATAAACTAAAATAATAACTAAAGATTTTTACAATGGAATGAATCAATATTGAACTTACTTAAGCTGGACAATGACATAATTTTCTTCTAGAGCTGCTGTGCAGCCAAATTATTTTCCTGTTAACACTGTAAAGCTGCTTTGACACAATATGCATTGTGAAAAGCGCTATATAAATAAAGGTGACTTGACTAGAGTCGGATTGGCAGGGAAGACCAGAAGCTCAGTCTTTGCCAGGTTGAGCTGCAGTAGATGTTCTTTCATCCATGCCAAGATATCTGCCAGACAGCTTGAGATTTGTGCAGCTACTGTAGGATCATCTGGAAGAAATGAAAGGAAGAGCTGCATTTCATCAGCATTTCAATGGTATTAGAAACCATATGTGCCTGTGTGATGGGACCCAGTGATGTAGTGTATATGGAGAAGAAGAGGGGTCCAAGAACTGAACTCTGAGGAACCCCCATGATCACTTGATGTGCTTTGGATACCTCTCCTCTCCAGAAAAACCTGCAAGACCTACCTGTGAGATAGGATTCAAACCAGTGAAGTGGAGTTCCTGTGATGCCCAGTGATGACAGGGTGGACGGAAGAATCTGATGATTTACAGTGTCAAAGGCAGCAGATAGATCAAGCAGAATTAGAAATGATTATTTGGAATCAGCCTTCGCAATATGCAGGGATTCAGTGACCTACAGTAGCGCAGTCTCTGTTGAATAGCCCGCTGGTCATTCTGTGAGAGGAATGATGGTATCTGGTTGAAAACAATAAGTTCAAGTGTTTTTGCTGTGAATGGTAGGAGAGAGACAGTTCTGTAACTGTCTACAAGTGATGTGTTTAATGTAGGTTTTTTAAGCAGTGGGGTTATCCGAGCCTGGTTGAATGCAGTAGGGAAAATAACAGTGTGGAGAGATGTGTTGGTAATGTGTGTGAGTGCTGGTAAAAGTGTAGAAGAGATGGTTTGTAGAAGGTGTGAGGGGATGGGATCTAGATGGCAGGTCTAGATCCCATCCCCATCACCAATTATGGTTTCTGCCTGTACCGACCTACAGGCAGCAGTGTTAATTTCGTTGACTAAATATTTTCGTCATTATTTTCGTCACGAATATATTTTTGCTGACGAAAACGAAACGAAAACTAAAAAAGAAGTCACTGATGAAGACTAAAACTNGGCTTTACAAGCCTGTTTCGAATGGACTGATTGGAGTGTTTTTGAAGCTGCTGCCAGCGATCTGGATGAGCTCACAGAGTCTGTTACATCATATATCAGTTTCTGTGAGGATTTGTGCATTCCTACAAAGACTCATTTCACTTACAACAATGACAAACCCTGGTTCACTGCAAAACTCAGCCAGCTCCGTCAGGCCAAAGAAGATGCTCGCAGAAAAGGGGACAGAGTCTTGTACAAACAGGCCAAATACACACTGGAAAAGGAGATTAGAGTGGCAAAGAGGAATTATTCTGATAAACTTCGGAATCAGTTCTCTTCTAATGACACAGCTTCAGTGTGGAAAGGTCTAAAAGACATCACCAATTACAAGACACCATCCCCCAGCTCTGTGGCAAATCAACACCTGGCAGACGATCTGAACGAGTTTTATTGCAGGTTTGAGAAATCACCATCACCATCATCATCATCATCATCATCATCATCATCATCATCATCATCATCATCATCATCATCATCATCATCATCATCATCATCATCATCATCATCATCATCATCATCATCATCATCATCATCATCATCATCATCATCATCATCATCATCATCATCATCATCATCATCATCATCATCATCATCATCATCATCATCATCATCATCATCATCATCATCATCATCATCATCATCATCATCATCATCATCATCATCATCATCATCATCATCATCATCATCATCATCATCATCATCATCATCATCATCATCATCATCATCATCATCATCATCATCATCATCATCATCATCATCATCATCATCATCATCATCATCATCATCATCATCATCATCATCATCATCATCATCATCATCATCATCATCATCATCATCATCATCATCATCATCATCATCATCATCATCATCATCATCATCATCATCATCATCATCATCATCATCATCATCATCATCATCATCATCATCATCATCATCATCATCACCATTCACACCTCCAACAACCCCCCTCTCCCCCACACCTACAATTCAGTTCAGTGAAGATGATGTGCGCCAGGTCTTCAGAAAGAACAAGAGAAGAAAGGCACCAGGCCCAGACAGCGTTTCACCAGCCTGTCTGAAAACCTGCGCTGACCAGCTGGCCCCCATCTTCACACAGATCTTCAACAGGTCACTGGAGCTGTGCGAAGTCCCCTCATGCTTCAAACGCTCCACCATCATCCCCGTCCCAAAGAAACCCAAAATTACTGGTCTTAATGACTACAGACCTGTGGCTCTAACGTCTGTGGCCATGAAGTCATTTGAAAGACTGGTTCTGGCTTATCTGAAGGACATCACTGGACCCTTACTGGACCCCCTGCAGTTTGCTTACCGAGCAAACAGGTCTGTGGATGATGCAGTCAATATGGGACTGCATTATGTTCTCCAGCATCTGGACAGACCAGGGACTTATGTGAGGATCCTGTTTGTGGACTTCAGCTCTGCTTTTAACACCATCATCCCATCACTCCTCCAGCCCAAACTAACTCAGCTCTCCGTGCCCACCTCTGTCTGTCAGTGGATCACCAGCTTCCTGACAGACAGGCAGCAGCTAGTGAGGCTGGGAAAATTCTCATCCAGCACCCGCACCATCAGCACCGGCGCCCCTCAGGGCTGTGTCCTCTCCCCACTGCTCTTCTCCCTCTACACCAACGACTGCACCTCTAAAGACCCCTCTGTCAAGCTCCTGAAGTTTGCGGACGACACCACAGTCATCGGCCTCATCCGGGACGGAGACGAGTCTGCTTACAGACTGGAGGTTGAACAGCTGGCTGTCTGGTGCAGTCTTAACAACCTGGAGCTCAACACGCTCAAGACAGTGGAGATGATCGTGGACTTCAGGAGAAACCCCCCTGCTCTCCCCCCACTCACCATCATGAACAGCACTGTGACTGCAGTGGAGTCATTCAGGTTCCTGGGCACCACCATCTCCCAGGACCTGAAGTGGGACAACCACATCGAGTCCATTGTGAAAAAGGCCCAGCAGAGGTTGTACTTCCTTCGCCAGCTGAGGAAGTTCAACCTACCACAGGAGCTGCTGAAACCGTTCTACTCTGCCATCATTGAATCCATCTCCTGCACTACAATTACCGTCTGGTTCAGCTCAGCTACCAAATCTGACCTCAGAAGACTACAGAGGGTAGTCCGGTCTGCTGAGCGAATCATTGGCACAACCCTCCCCACTCTCCAAGAACTGTACTTATCCAGAGTGAGAAAAAGGGCAAAGAAGATCACTCTGGACACCTCACATCCAGCAAACTCCCTCTTTGAACTGTTGCCATCTGGTCGACGCTACAGAGCCCTGAGCACCAGAACGACCAGACACAGGAACAGTTTCTTCCCTCAGGCAATCCATCTCATGAACACTTGACAAACATGGAACACACAACACTATTACACATTATTTACTTAAAACACTTACTTATATTTCAAATTTGCACACATAACTGTACATACAATTGTCTATATTAAATATTGTTTTTTGCTTTTTTTTTTTTGCACTTTGTCTATCTTGTAAATTTGTATATTATTTTTTTATTCTTTTTATTATGTGTCGTGTCTTGTCGCTGTTACTCTGTTGCACTGTGGAGCTTCTGTCACTAAAACAAATTCCTAGTATGTGTAAACAACATACCTGGCAATAAAGCTCTTTCTGATTCTGATTCTGAGGTGGTAGGATGACTGGAGAGGAGGAGTTTAGATATTTCTGCCTCAGTGAGGGGAGAGAAGGAAGAGAGAATATTTGTGGATGTGGTTGGTCAGTGTTTTTGTGTGTGTGGAGCTGAGAACTGACTGCTGATTGTTGTTGTTTTGTCAATGAAGAAATTAGCAAAATCATCAGCAGTTGAAGAGGTGGTGGGTGGTGGTGGAGGGGGACAGATGAGAGAGTTGAGTGTTTTGAAAAGTGTGCATGTGTTTGAAACGCTGTTGATCTTGTTGTGGAAATATGAAAATTTAGCAGCAATTTGGTGCAGAAGATCCAGGCAATCTGGAACACGCAGGTGGAGAATCTGAAGTTGGTGCAGAAGATCTTGAAAAAGGGGGGAGCTAAGCTTGTGGTCGTTGTCTCCGTTGCTGTTTTCAAACTCCACATATTCACTTCTTGCAGAACCTTGAACCAGAACCAGAACTGGAGCTAGAACCACAGCTAGAACTCAGAACTGGAACCCAGAACTGGAACAACTCTGTCAGAGAAAAGCCTTTTAATCTCTCCTGAGAAGGAGGGAATTGCAAATTGGCACCTTTCAGATCCAATGTTTTAATTGGCTCATGCTGTCAGAGGTGGCCATCATATGGCCCCTCTCTGGCATGAGGTTCATTTGCATAACATTTACATTTACATTTAGTCATTTAGCAGACGCTTTTATCCAAAGCGACTTACAAATGAGAATAGTAGAATCAAATCAAACTCAACATGAGAACAACAGTATGTAAGTGCTGTGTGAAGTCACAGTTATGTCAGTAAAGTGCTCGTAGCAAGGTTTTTTTTTATTTATTTTTTTTATAAAATACACAAATAGATGGAAGAAGAATAGAAATCAAAGTAAGTGCTACTATTACTGGGTCAAGTCCTGACGAAAAAGATATGTCTTTAGCATTTTTTTGAAAATGGCTAGAGACTCAGCTGCTCTGATAGAGCGCGGCAGGTCATTCCACCAGCCAGGAACAGACCCGGAGAAGGTCCGTGAGAGAGATTTTTTTCCCCTTTGTGATGGCACCACAAGGTGCCGTTCACTTGCAGAACGCAAGTTTCTGGAGGGCATGTAAGTCTGAAGTAGTGAGTTAAGGTATAGCGGTGCAGAGCCAGCGGTCGTTCTGTAGGCAAACATCAGGGCCTTGAATTGGATGCGAGCAGCTACTGCAGCCAATGCAGAGTGATGAAGAGAGGAGTGACGTGCGCTCTCTTCGGTTCGTTGAAGACCAGTCTTGCTGCAGCATTCTGGATCAGTTGTAGAGGCTTGATAGTGCATGCTGGAAGGCCAGCCAAGAGAGCATTACAGTAGTCCAGTCTGGATAGAACAAGAGCTTGGACAAGAATTTGTGTGGAATGCTCCGATAGGAAGGGTCTAATCTTCCTGATGTTGTACAAGGCAAATCTGCAGGACCGGGCTGTTGTTGCAACGTGATCTGTGAAGCTTAAACAATCATCCATCACCACTCCAAGATTCCTGGCTGTCCTGGACGGAGTAATGGTTGACGACCCAAGTTGAATTGAAAAGTTATGATGAAGTGTTGGGTTGGCACCGACCACAAGCACTTCCGTTTTTGCAAGGTTGAGTTGAAGGTGGTGGTCCTTCATCCAGGCAGAAATGGCTGTCAGGCAGGCTGCGATGCGACCAGCAACCGTCGGATCATCTGGTTGGAATGAGAGGTAGAGTTGTGTGTCATCAGCATAACAGGGATAGGAGAAACCATGATCTTGAATGACAGATCGTAGTGATGACATGTAGATGGAGAAGAGAAGTGGTCCAAGCACAGAGCCCTGAGGTACCCCAGTAGCAAGATGATGTGACTTGGACACCTCACCACTCCATGATACCCTGAAGGACCTACCTGAGAGGTAAGACTCAAACCACTGGAGTGCGGCTCCCGAGATGCCCTTCGAAATGAGTGTTGACAGGAGAATCTGGTGGTTAACTGTGTCAAAAGCAGCAGACAGATCCAGCAAGATGAGTACTGATGATTTTGAAGTTGCTCGTGCCAGTCTCAGGACTTCAGTGACTGAGAGCAGGGCAGTCTCAGTTGAGTGGCCACTCTTGAAACCAGACTGGTGGTCGTCAAGGAGGTTGTTCTGCGTGAGATAAGTAGACAGTTGGTTGAATACAACTCTCTCAAGTGTCTTAGCAATGAAGGGAAGAAGGGATACTGGTCTGTAGTTTTCTAGAAGTGCTGGATTCAGAGTTGGTTTTTTAAGCAGTGGGGTAACCCTAGCCTGCTTAAAAGCTGTGGGAAATGTTCCAGTTTGAAGGGAAGAATTGATAATGTGAGTGAGTGCAGGTAGAATTGAGGAGGAGATGGCCTGAAGAAGATGAGTGGGGATAGGGTCTAGCGGACAGGTAGTAGGGTGATTGGAGAGGATGAGTTTTGAAACCTCTGCCTCAGATAGCATGGAGAAGGAGGGGAGGGTTTGTGTGTTTTCCATTAAGATGTTATTGTCAGTGTGTGGTGTGGAGAATTGGCCGCTGATGGTTGTTATTTTATGTGTGAAGAATGTGGCAAAGTCATCGGCTGTAAGAGCTGATGTGGAAGGGAGGGGAGGAGGGCAAAGAAGAGATGAGAAAGTTTTGAAAAGTGTGCGGGAGTCAGTTGAATTGTTAATTTTAGTGTGATAGTACGAGGTTTTAGCATTGGAGACATCAGTAGAGAAAGAAGAGAGGAGTGACTGATATGAGCTAAGGTCAGTAGGATCTTTAGATTTGCACCACTTCCTCTCTGCAGCCCTGAGTCTAGACCGATGCTCACGGAGAGCATCAGAGAGCCAGGGGGCAGAGGGGGTGGCGCGGGCTGGTCTGGTTAAAAGGGGGCAGAAGTCATCTAAGCAAGATGTTAGAGTGGTGCAAAGAGTGTCAGTAGCATTGTTAGTGTCCAGTGATGAGAACTGGTTAGGGGGAGGAAGTGTGGATGAGACCAAAGAGGATAGGTGGGATGGTGAGAGGGAGCGTAGGTTTCGCCGAAAAGTAACATGTGGTGGAGTGCGTGTTGAGTTGGGTCAGGTTGAGTGTAAAAGTGATGAGAAAGTGGTCAGAGGTGTGTAGTGGAGTAACCAGTACATTGTCGGTGGAGCCACAGCGTGTGTAGATGAGGTCCAATTGGTTACCTGATTTGTGGGTAGCTGAGGTAGCCACTCGCTTGAGGTCAAATGAGGCAAGCAGAGTGTGGAAGTCAGCAGCCTGAGGTTTGTCTAGATGGATGTTGAAATCTCCAAGTACTAGCAGAGGAGTATCATCCTCAGGGAAGGATGAGAGTAACACATCCAACTCCTCCAAGAAGTTACCTAGCTGACCTGGAGGACGATAAACAACTACAACATGGATTTTAGTAGGGTAGGTGATGGTAATTGCATGTGATTCAAAAGAGCCATTGTCAGAGAGAGATGGTAAAGGATTGAACTTCCATTCACTGGACATAAGCAAACCAGTACCACCACCCCTCCCAATCTGGCGTGGGGTGTGAGAGAAAGTGAAATTAGAGGAGAGGGCTGCCGGTGTGGCAGTGTCCTCTGGTTTGATCCATGTCTCAGTCAGAGCCATGAGATGGAAACCTGAATAAGCAGCAATAGCTGTGATGAAGTCTGCTTTGTTTACAGCGGACTGACAATTCCAGAGCCCAATAGAAATAGAAAGTAATGTACTAGATGACATGGGTAAAATACGCAGGTTGTTATGGTTGCACTGCCTCCAACGTGTTGCACGCGATTTACGAGTGTTAGTAATAGTGGGAATTTGGAAGCACATATCTAAAACAGGTCAAAAGACAGACAAGAACACACTGTATGAAGAGGAAGGAAAGAAGGAAAAAGAAAAGTGCAATACTCAAGTGCCTTGTCGGTGTCGTTGCTCGGTGGAGTCGCACAGGTAGAGTCGCTGGTCTTTACACTCTTCGGTCTTCACACGAGGAGGGCTTCACACAAGGGCTGCCGCGTCCGAGAATGCAGATCCTCTTGTAGCTTGAATGATTCTCTCTAGTGAATGCTAAATAACAACTGTTTATATACTAAAGCTGGCTTTGGCCACGCCTTACTGACTCAGAGCGAAACGAGAACAAACGCGATTTTGCATAACCTGAAGTTCATGTTTAGAACAATGTCTTTAAGGATTTTCCTATGCATAATTCACTTTCCAGACCAATTCCAGATTAACCTAGACATTGTTCTGAAAACAAAAAAAACAAACATCATTGGGTAATATTGAACTTTTACCCATGCATTCTTGTATACCTTAATAGGTATGTTTGTATATTTCGCATGTACACAAACAACACTCATTAAGAATATTCAGTTCCTTAAATAGATATGAATAGGATATTTTCCATTTTGTCCACTGTGTCCATTTTGCATAGAAAATCCATCCTTTGTGGCCTCAAGCCACATGACAAAATTGGTTGGGTTGAGTCTGAGAGTCTGTGGTCATTCACACCATCGTCTCAGGACTGAGGGACTAGAGTGAACAATGGCCAAATGGTGATGGGATCAGTCTGTGATCAAAGACATGCTAATGTCTTCCTTCTTCCCTTCCACAAAAGGTACTTGGCAATTGTCTTTGTAGGCTTATCTCTTAGCCCAACTAATTTTTAGTTTGTGAAACTTCTTTTGGAGGTGTGAGTTTTAGAGCCCTATCCTTTTCATCATGGCATTGAAACTATACACAAGTATAGAAACTATACACAACTATACACAACTATACACAAAGCTTTCCTGTAGCTCAGTGGTTAGAGCATGGCACTAGCAATACCAAGGTCATGGGTTCGATCCCAGGAATTGCACATACTCAGATACAAATGTATAGTATAATGCAATGTAAGTCGCTTTGGATAAAAGCGTCTGCCAACTGCATAAATGTAAATGTACACAGCAAAATGCCCAGTGTTAAATTAACACCCAAAGTGTACATATGACTCCATCTTGCTGGGTGTTAAAAAGTAACACTGAAGCAGTGTTAAAGTTAATGAGATAATTGATTGATGTTTGAGTGATGATTGACAATTAGTGGTGACACCTGATGTTAATAAGCAGAATCATTGAAGAAACAACAAGAGAAAAAGAGAGAGACACAACAACTACAACTGACTTCCAGCCATTAAACATTATTACACTTATTATTAACCAGTTTGATTTTATTTCTGTAATACATCAACAAAAGTTCTTATTGAGAATTAAGATGTTTAGATGTTAATGTTTTAATGAAAGTTTAGTTTGAAGTCACCATGATGGTGAAAAGCATTTCCTTTAGTTGGGCTCTTTATTAACATTTATTTATCTCTGGCTGCTCCAACTTTGTGTTTGTAAAGAATATTTGTTATGGCCAGAGAAACTATGATCTGAGCTGAGTTTCCCAAAAGTGCTGTGAGCCAAAGTTGATCAATTTAGGTTTACAATGCTTTGGGAAGCACAGTCATAATGGTTGTGTTTTCTCATTGTGAAATGGCCAGATTCATTGGTGACATCCAGTATTAACTGGTGATATAGATGTTACATTATTTCTTTAGAGTAAATATGTTACCGCTTGAGATCCAGCAGAGCTTTTATAATCATAAGGGTTTTTTTTTTTAAACACACACAGACATCAAGAATCAGCATATGACCCTCAACAATGGTGACAAGCAAACAAAGTGCTTCATGTTGCAGTGCATGATGGGAGCCACCAATCAAAACTCATCCATGGCTCCCATCATGCATTGCTGCATGAATAAATTATGCAACTGAATTGTCCTGATAGATTGTTCATGTTTGCTTTTATTTTTCTGTTGTTTTGTTGTGACAGTAGCTTGTTTTGTGATGTTCAGAGTTGATCTGTTTGTCAGTATTTTGTATTTATTTATCGTCAACTCACTTGAGAATCATAAGCTGATCCTTGATCTCTGTGAGTGTTTAATCACTGAAGCTTCAGTGCATAATGTATTATTCTTAAAAAAAAAAAGTCATACTATTGTTGGATCTCAAGCTGTAAAATCGCAGGACTACAATCATTAATATTAAAGCTGCACATCAAGCACATAGTCAGAGATTTAGACTCTAAACGCCATCACTTGATGATTATATGATCAAATTATATTGCAACCAGATCATATTTTCTCTGACCATAACAAAAATTAATAATAAAAGGTAAAGAGTCAAGAGCCCAACTAAAGCAAACGCTGACCTCTTTCATGGTGACTTGAAATGAAACATTCCATAAAACATTAATTAAGACCTTTTTTCTCTCTTTCCTTCAATGATTCTGCTTATTAACATCAGGTGTCACCACTAATTGTCAATCACCACTCAATCATCAATCAATTATCTCATTAACTTTAACACTGCTTCACTGTTACTTTTTAACACCCGGTAAGATGGACTCATATGTACACTTTGGGTGTTCATTTAACACTGGGGATTTTGCTGTGTAGAATGTCTTATTTTATTTGTGTACACTTAACACACAAACACAATGTAACTGTAACTTATGAATACTAATGACAAAAAAAATGACACTTATGTCTAAAGAAACGTTGAAATGTCAGGTTTTAAATCGTGCAAGTCAAATCGAAAACAAACATTCTGTGTTTATGTAATCTGTATGAAAAGAGAGCCATGTCAGAAGTCCCTGATTCAGCTCATTATCCGCTAATGCGGCCACGCCCACGGAGCCAGCACTATTCAGACGCAAATTCAGAGGCAATGCTTGTATGCATCGTCTCAATCGTGTATTTATTGTCTTGAAAAGTGTTTATTTGGATGTTAAAGCCATGGTTAGCGATCTCTAGAAGACATGCCATTAGTTCCTGGTTCCTTTTCTTCTTTATATGAATTTGTGGCCTAAAGGTGTACAGCTCCGGCTGCAAGTATGAATTGAAAACACCATTCCTGAAATGTCCTCTTCTTCTTTAGAATAATTTGTGGACTAAAGGTGTACAGCGCGCCCTCCGGCTGCAAGTATGAATTGAAAACACCAGCGCTCATAGTAATGACAATGAATATTAAATAAATATAACTCCTCTGTATAGAAAATTGACATAAACATATGAGAATCCAATATTCCTCCAAATGTGCATGCTTTTAAACTAAAAGCCTATATTCAGACTCTTTGCATCACAGAAATACATTATATTTTAAAGTATATAATATAAAACCATTATTTTATATTGTAATAATATTTTTCTGTATGTTTCATATACACCATGATGAGCTTGAGACATCACAGAAGGTTTTTTTCACAGCCTACCTGACTGAAAGGCCTCATTATTATGCAGCTCATTAGAGCTTCTTTATGCGATTCTTTTGTCTTCTCAGGTGTAAATGACCCATTATTCATGATGATTCATGCCTCCACGCATACTGTGTTTCTTGACAAAAAGTGTCTTACAAAAACTAAATCAATATATTGTTTTATATGAACAAGTAGGCATTATAATT
Organism: Anabarilius grahami; assembly: GCA_003731715.1. NCBI lineage: Eukaryota > Metazoa > Chordata > Actinopteri > Cypriniformes > Xenocyprididae > Anabarilius > Anabarilius grahami. The sequence goes on along the minus strand of RJVU01026598.1, from coordinate 357,620 downwards.
TTTACAATATTTTGAAGCAAAAACTCTAGCCTACAACCTCCAAAACCAGAAGTCTTGTAAACACAGATTTAATATATATTTTTGGCCTTATTTCAGTGACTTAAATTTTTTGTTTTTTCAATAACCACGCATAAATGTTATTCCTTCAAAAGCACAAACATGTACATACATGTTCCTCACATATTATTGTAGCCTAGTTTGTGCTGAATAAAGTGTAATGACACTTTTTCAAATTAATATGTTTATGAACAACTGAAGAAAGCACAAATGTCAGGGCATGTAAAACTTCTCCAGGCCCCAAATCAGCCTCAGACTCCAGAGAGTTAATAATATTGTTCACTTTTGTTCAAAGTTAAAATGACTGTAGTATACAATGGAAAATGAAAATACATACTTCTATCATTGACCTTCTCTTACCAGAAGAGAGAATAAATTAAGTGTATTTGAGGTTTTATGATATAAAACACATTCACTGATATTAATTTTATAACAGATTTGGTTATTTCAAACCTCTTTTCTGTAGACTTTCAAACTGCAGTATTACTGAAGAAGGTTATAACACTCTGGCTTCAGCTCTGAGATCAAACCCTTCACACCTGATAGAGCTGGATCTCAAAGGAAATGATCCTGGACAATCAGGGGTGAAGCAGCTCAATGATTTACTACAGGATCCAAACTGTCAACTGAAGACACTGAGGTTAGTTTTCTTAAAATTAAAGTGCAATAGTTTTAAAATAGTTTTTGACAAGAAAAAGTATTTGACAAGCTTGTGAAAAAAGTCATTATATGGCAGGGAATGTCCATATATACTTTTTCTCTCTCCAGGTTTTTGAGTCCTGATGCAGATGAAGCCTGTCACTATGTAAGAGGAATTGTGGGTAAAAACCTGTTACTCCTCAGAGAGCTGAATTTGAGTGAACATAAATTAGGAGACTCGAATGTTAATAAACTTGCTGTTCTACTGCGGGATAAACACTGTAAACTCAACACACTGATGTGAGTATTTTGTTCATTATTTACTGGACATCTAAAGTATCTTAAATAACTCATGTGACCAAAACACAATAATCTTTAGTCATCACTGAATATTGGCATTAAGTACTTTGTGTTTTTAAATTCTCCCTCTCATGTTCATCATTTTAGGCTGAGTAATTGTGATCTAACAGAGGAAAGCTGTTCAGCTCTTGCTACAGTCCTGAGATCAAACCCCAGTCTGAAAGAGCTTGACATCAGCAACAATAATCTGCAGGATTCAGGAGTGAAGAAACTCCAGGATGGATTAGAAAATACAAACTGCACACTGGAGAAACTCATGTGAGTTTGATGAACCATTGTTTGGTTTTAATAATATTGTTCTCTTTTGTTTAAAGTTAAAATGACTGTAAAAAATAAGAAAGACAATGAGAAGGAAAAAGAGAAGACACAATTCTGTCACCAGACCAGGCCTTCTTTGACCAGAAGAGAGAATAAATGAAATGTATTTGAGGTTTTATGATATAAAACATGTTCACTAATTAATTTTATAAAAGATTTTGTTATTTCAAACCTCTTTTCTGTAGACTTTCAAATTGCAGTATTACTGAAGAAGGTTATAAAGCTCTGGCTTCAGCTCTGAGATCAAACCCTTCACACCTGATAGAGCTGGATCTCATAGGAAATGATCCTGGACAATCAGGAGTGAAGGAGCTCAATGATTTACTGCAGGATCCGAACTGTCAACTGAAGACACTGAGGTGAGTGTTTTTTAATTAAATAATGTTCAATAATCTTAAACCAGTTTTAGATTAAAGAGAATTAAACTGTCAAAAAAAGACTGTTACAAAAGCTTTAAACTGATCAAAAGCCCTTTCACAAGCTTGTGAAAATAAAATATATCAATGTATTTCCTGTTTCTCCAGGGTTTTGAGTCCTGCTGCAGATGAAGCCTTTCAGTATGTGAGAGAAATTGTTGGTAAAAATCCATTACTCCTGAGAGAGCTGAATCTGAGTGGATGTGAACTAGGAGACTCAGGAGTGAATCAGGTCGCTGCTCTACTGCAGGATAAACACTGTCAACTCAACATTCTGATGTGAGTTTAGTTTGTATTGCACATTTAAATATCTTAAATAAATCAGGTGACCTAAATCAGTTCTCAGGAATCACTTAATAGTGGCATCAAGTAATTTGTGTTGGTAATTTCTCCTCCTATTCATCATTTTAGGCTGCGTGATTGTGGCCTAACAGAGGAAAGCTGTTCAGCTCTCGCTACAGTCCTGAGATCAAACTCCAGTCTGAAAGAGCTTGACATGAGCAACAATAATCTGCAGAATTCAGGAGTGAAGAAGCTCCAAAATGGCTTACAAAATACAAACTGCACACTAGAAAAACTTAAGTGAGTGGTTTTAATAATATTGTTCTCTTTTGTTTAAAGTTAAAATTACTGTAGTAAACTAAGGAAAATGAAAAGACACACAGTAAATTCCCTGGTGTTAAATTAACACCGCTCTGTGTTCATATGGGAACCACCAGCTGGGTGTTAAAAGTACCACTGAAGCAGTGTTAGAGTTAATTAGATACTTAAGTGATTAATTAAGTGATGATTGCTTGATTATTGAAGACACCTGATGATAACGGGCAGAATCACTGAAGGAAAGAGAAACACAAGAACTACAGTTGACATCCAGCCACAGCCTTAGATGAAATCAACTGAAAATACATTAAATCTCTCTTATTACAAACAGACTTTATTTCTGTCATTCATCTACAGTTCTTTTTGAGAATTAACAGGTTTAGATGATGATGTTTTATTGGAATTATTTGGTCACCATTTTGGTGATCAGTGTTTCCTTTAGTTGGGTAGTTTGACTCTTGACTATTTATGAGTTTGTGGTTTTTTGTAACAGTGTTTATGGAAACACATAATTTGTTATGAAGCAGACCATAAACAAGAGCAATCAGGTGATATCAGAAGAAAACTGATTGTCTAGTCCCATCACTGTCTAAAAGTGGTTGTTTATTATTAAATTATTTACCCAACAGTACCTTGATGCCACAGATCAGACATTTCGATTTTTAAACACATTTTGGGGAAACAAAATTAGACACGCCCACAGACATCAAGAACCAGCATGTTTCTCATCAGTGGTGACATGCTTTATGCTGGTAGTCATGAGTTTTATACTATGGTGGCTCCCAGCATTGATGAGAAACATATGCTGATTCTTGATGTCTGTGTCTGAATGTTACACCATTTCTTAAATTTTTTGTTTTCAAATTGTATTTCTTTTTGTCTTTTTTTATTTAAGACAATACTGACATCAAGAATCAGCAAATGGATCTCAATTATGGTGACATACTTCATGCTGCGATGCATGTTGGGAGCAGTGTTGGGCAGTAACGCGTTACTAGTAACTCGTTACTGTAACGCAGTTACTTTTGACAGGAACTAATACTGTAACGCATTACTTTTTAAATAAATTAACTCCGTTACCATATGGTGCGTTGTCCGTTACTTTTTTAAATTAATTAATTTTGGCTGAAGTGTAGCCTACAGCCTAACCCAGGGGTCGGCAACCCAAAATGTTCAAAGAGCCATATTGGACCAAAAAAACAAAAAACAAATCTGTCTGGAGCCGCAAAAAATTAAAAGCCTTATATAAGCCTTATATGAAGGCAACACAGGCTGTAAGTGTATATTAGCTATATTAGCCTACTATCAAAATGACTAAGTAGGCTACAAATACATAATGAGGTATTCCCGAGGTATATATTTAAAAACTGCAGAAAGCTACAGAAAAAAAGAAACAAATGGATTGCTGTAATTCACAGAAACAGCTGGACTCCAGCAGAGAAACATGTTTTGCAGTTATCATTTTGTGTCAAATTGTTGGATTTTGAGGTAAAATCATTCCATATATATTGTATTGTTATATATTATGTTGACAAATCATCAATTAAATATTTTCCATCTTATATTCTGCATAATTGTGTGTTTTAAAATAAACACTGACAAAAACTATACTATAAAACTTTATATGTTTTAGGGCTGGACAATATGACAATATAACATTGATATAAGTGATTACGTGGATTTAAACCTACCTCTTTTGTAGTTATATAAAATATTCATAGGCAGATTTGCTTTATGTATTTCCCCGGCGTCGAAATCAGGCACATATAAATGTCAGGAAACACGACTCCTGGCTGTATGTCAATATCCATGGATTAGGTTTATTTGACAAGTTGTAAGGAACACTTTCGAGTCCAACCTTTAGTGTAATTCGTTTGTTTTACTCGCGTTTTCGCAGTTTCCTCTATTAAATCCAGTCATGCAGCAGGTTCTTTTGCCACTCAGTCCAGCTGAGGGAGCACGCTTTCGGCGGGAAAGTGACGTCGATGCATACCCTATTGCGCTGCGCTGAAACGTGTCGCAGGCTATGACGCAAATCATTCGTTGACAGAAATGTTGAAATTTGTGTCATGTTTGTCCTCCTACAGAAACCATATGAAAACAAAAAAGATATCCCCCCCCCATCTTTTTCCATTTTCATACATTTTTGAAAAAGCTCCAGGGAGCCACTAGGGAGGCGCTAAAGAGCCACATGCGGCTCTAGAGCCGCGGGTTGCCGACCTCCGGCCTAACCTGTTTACAGCAGCGACGCATTGTAGGATTGGTGGATGCCAACCATGCTTCTGTCACCAGGCCAGACCTTCTCTGATCAGAAGATTAAATAAATGTGTATTTGAGGTTTTATGATATAAAACACATTCTCTAATACTAATTTTACTAGGTATTTCATTATATCAAACCTGTTTTCTGTAGAATTTCAAACTGCAATATTACTGAAGAAGGTTATAAGGCACTGGCTTCAGCTCTGAGATCAAACCCTTCACACCTGATAGAGCTGGATCTCACAGGAAATGATCCTGGACAATCAGGGGTGCAGCAGCTCAATGATTTACTACAGGATCCAATCTGTCAACTGAAGACACTAAGGTAAGTTTTCTTAGAGTGTAATAGTTTTAAAAGTGCAATAGTTTTAAAACAGTTTTAGCTGAAATATTATTAACCTGCCAAAAATTATTTGACAAGCTTTTGAAATTAAATGGCAGGTAATGTCAAAGTACTTATTATCTCTCCAGGTTGTTGGGTCCTGATGCAGATCAAGCCTGTCAGTATGTGAGAGGAATTGTGGGTGAAAACCCGATACTACTGAGAGAGCTGAATCTCAGTGAACATGAACTAGGAGACACAGGAGTGAATCAGCTTGCTGTTCTACTACAGGATAAACACTGTAATCCCAACACACTGACGTGAGTATTTTGTTAATTTTTTATTGGACATTTAAAGTATCTTAAACAATTAAAGTGACCAAAACACATTAATCCTCAGTAATCACTTAATATTGGCATCAAGAACTTTGTGTTTGTAAATTCTCTCTCATGTTTATCATTTAGGCTGCGTAATTGTAATCTAACAGAGGAAAGCTGTTTAGTTCTCGCTACAGTCCTGAGATCAAACCCCAGTCTGAAAGAGCTTGACATGGGCAACAATAATCTGCAGGATTCAGGAGTGAAGAAACTCCAGAATGGATTAGAAAATACAAACTGCACACTGGAGAAACTCAGGTGAGTTTAATGAACCATTGTTTGGTTTTAATAATATTGTTCTCTTTTGTTCAAAGTTAAAATGACTGTAGTAAACTGAGGAAAATGAAAAGACATGCTTCTATTACCAGACCAGACCTTCTCTGACCAGAAGAGAGAATAAATGAAGGGTATTTGAGGTTTTACAATATACGTTCACTGATATTAATTTTATAATAGATTTGGTTATTTCAAACTTCTTTTCTGTAGACTTCCAAACTGCAGTATTACTGAAGAAGGTTATAGAGCTCTGGCTTCAGCTCTGAGATCAAACCCTTCACACCTGATAGAGCTGGATCTCACAGGAAATGATCCTGGACAATCAGGAGTGAAGGAGCTCAATGATGTACTACAGGATCCAAACTGTCAACTGAAGACACTGAGGTGGGACATGATGAAATAATCCAAATAAATAATATGCAGGTGAATTATTTTATTCTGCCCTAAGTCACAATGTGAAGACTGAGGTATTTCACAGATGTTTAATGCACTCGACATACACCGTTCACTAACATTGTACACCAACACCATAGAACAGTAGTTCCCAAACACGTTCCTGGAGATCCCCCAACACTGCACATTTTGCATGTCTCCTTTGCCTGGCACACCAATTTCAGGTCTTGGAGTCTCTACTAATAAGCTGATGACTTGAATCAGGTGTGTTTGTTTAATGAGACATACAAAATGTGCAGTGCTGGGGGGCCTCCAGGAATGTGGTTTTGAACCCCTGCCATAGAACACTTGCGTGCTTGTGGGTAAAGAGAGGTGTTTGCATCTTGAAGTTTCTTGATCGAATGGCTTATGATCATAAAGTTCAAAAATCACCGTGTTGTGTATTGGTCTTTCTAGGTACACTGACTTAATTGTGCATCTAGTGTTGCATGACTAACAAGAAGTTTAAGTAGTCTCACCCTACCATCATTTCCTGGGAAACTTCTACCACTTTGGCTAGCTTCCACTGATATCATAATTTGAAAAATATCATATCATCATCTTGGCATTTCTCCTGTGCTTATTCCACTTACTTCTCTGCTGCAAACTCAACAGATATTCCTTTCTCCACCTGGTCCAAAACTAATTTGCCAGAAACTGACCTCTCTTTCATCTCTTCTTAAGATAGAGATCCTCCCTTACAAACTCTCCAGGAGGGGGTGCAATGATAGTGGACTTTATTGTTAGTTTATGATTCAGCATCAATGGTTCTGGACCCACAGGATCATTGGTGTGTTCTGAGGTCAATGGTCGAATATTCACTATCGCCATTACTTCATACATTCATACAAAGTTCTTAAGGAAGAACTGTCCAGTTTAGACTAGTCTAGGATGGACACGAGTACACTATACAGTCCAGATCTGTGTCTCCCAGACACCACCGATGTGACTGGAAGCAGGTGGGGTCATGACAAAGGTACAGCCTAACTCTTTCAAACATTTTTAGTCCATTCCCTTTATCAACTCCAGGAACTCTCCCTTTGCATTAATAAATTTGGTACCGTTGATCCCTATGCAGTTGACTTGAATTGACACATATAGCAATAAAACAATGCAATGTGTTAAGAAAGGCATCAGTGTTAAGATGATCCTTTCGGGTGGCAGATCAGCCATCCTCTGCTCCTGGTTACAGTTCCTTATCTTCATACAATTAATGAATTTGTCGATGAGAAATGACACTTCACTACTGCATCCCAAAATCCAAATACCATTGGAGCGAATTTTATTGATCGTCATGCCACGACTTCGATGTTGCACCTTCTTCATGGAAGTGTTTTATGCATAGACGAGATACATGATGCCCTTTTGGAAGAATGGTTGGATGCTTGACATGAGGGTGAAGCATGAGGGTCTCCATTAATCTCTTCCACCTTATTGTCCTCCTTAGGGAGTTCTCTTTGACATAAGAATCTTGGACTAATAAACCTGTTCGATCCCATGAGTTCCTTTACAGTGAGCCCACAAGAGGCGTGTTAAGCTGGGTTTTGATCTGACACAACATATGTCCATTGACTAGGTTCAGAGCATGTCCTGATCTGCTGAATTCATTGGCTACAAATACATGGAACTGTCCTGCATCAATGTTAATATAACAAAAGACAACCTTGGAGTAGGTCCAGTAGTATTCACAAATGCCAGGTTTGAGTTTGTAGTTACCTCTGTTGGGGCAACCCTAGCTTTACCCATAGCAAGATTGCAGTAGACTTCTCCAGACATGGTCACAGTTCTGGTATGAACATACTCCTTAACCTGACACACTGGCATCAGAGAAATGTTGTAGCTCATATTGTTGAACATTTTTGAATGTTGATGGCACATAAGTGCGATATCTTTACTGAAGATACAATTTACCTTATGGAGGTCTCACAGTTAAGCTTCTCATTGCGGCTAGAGGTCATCAGGAAGGGGTTTGTCCCGGCCTATCTTTTCTTGACACATTCTTTGTAGGTTTTTTTCCCTCAACTAGAATGGAGTGACAAATCCAAGAGGATCAAATTCATTTCTATCATAATGAGCAGGATTTCTGTTGAATCAATACAGACATCAGTAGAGTAAAACTAAAGTCAGATCATGTTCCCTATTACTGGAGGAACAATCCAGCATTTGTTGTATTTTGCTACATAATGGTAGGAAGAGCCAACATTAAAGAGCAACAAGCGACGTCACTATGAATGCTTAGCCGTCACAAACTAGTTATCCCTTTGCTAACTTTTCTCATCTCCTGATGAAAAGCCAGAATGATCTTGAGACACTAATTCCACTGTCCATTTTTGAGAATCATGTTCTAGGGCCCTTTTGCTCTGTGGGACATTTCTGTCTTCCTAAGTTTGTAGTAAGACTTTCTTTGAAATAATTGTCTTTTTTACATTGTTTTAAAATTATTTATTTGTATATTTAAATGTTCAATTTAAAACTGTTAAAAGTAACTAGAGTTTTTCATTACAAACAATGTTTGATAATCTTAACTTGTCTTGTAATGCAATGCACATTGAACTGAATCCTGCTTTAAATTCTCTTTTGCAGATTTTTGAGTCCTGCTGCAGATGAAGCCTGTCAGTATGTGAATAGAGTTGTGGGTAAAAACCCTTTACTCTTGAGAGAGTTGAATCTGAGTTTACATGAACTAGGAGACACACGAGTAAATCAGGTCGCTGCTCTGCTGCAGGATAATCACTGTAAACTCAACACACTCAAGTGAGTATCTTGCATCATTTCACAATCACATGTTACATGACTACTAGTAATGATACAGTAGTTGATAATTCTCATTTGAGTTAGAGCACTTTTTTCTCAGTACCACACAAAGCCAAAATAAAGTGAAGTATTAAAATGAAACGGAGGTGTTGTATGGTTGTTCTGGTGCAACTTCACAAAATCAAAAAGGTGCATGGAAGTAAAAACATAACAGCCAATTAAAAAGTGTGTCTCCAAGCTTTAAACAGACGACTAAGACAGTTTTTTCCTGACTCAATAATTATTTCAATGACTATAGAGAGAGAATAATGGTTTACTTCCAGAGCTTAAAAAAAATCCTCCGTTAAATGATAGAGTAAAAACAACTGCACTGTGAACACACAGATGTTTTTCCTAGCTGAGTCACAAAATTAACTTTCACCTGGTAAAATACATTACTTAATAAATTGTTGTGATCTTTACTGTTAAATTAAATTTAAGTGCAAATACAGGGTTGGACAAGATAATGTGAACACATGGGAAGTAGGCAATATTTTTCACATTATTTTATCATATCTTAGTGGTATTTGTAATCTACTTGTTGTGGTAATTTAAGTTGTTGTACAGCATTGTAAATGTGAATTTAAAATGACAAATTACTGTCAGACATGACAAACAAATTCTCCAAAACCATAAATTGTCATCATAGATCTGACCTATTTTCTTTCTCTTTCTGTCTTCAGTCTGTGGAATTGCAGTATTACAGAGAAACAGTGTCTCATCCTGACTTCAGCTCTGGAATCAAACCGATCACACCTGCAAGAGTTGGACCTTAGTATGAATAAAATAAGAAATACAGGAGTGAATCACTTATGTGACACACTAAAGGATTTGCACTGTAAACTGGAGAGATTGAGGTCAGAAAAATTCACATACAAAAATCAAAATGATTTAAAATCACTATCAATATTTCACGAGGAATTTGAGTTTGCATAACATTTGTAAATAATTCACAATAGTATTTTGCGATCTGGTGGAATCAAGATGATGATCGCTCTATTCAGTCTGTGTACCTTTTAGATAATTTGTTTTCTTGCTTTTGTCCTTAAAAAACATAATAAATCATTAATTTTAGGGATGCACCGATACCATTTTTAAGGACCGAATACGAGCACCGATACTTTTTTTCTAGAACTCGCTCTGGTTATTTGAGAGAAAACAGGCATTGTATTAATAAATTAAAATAAGGTATAGAAAGGAAGTGAATGCCTAGTAATGTGACCCCACCCCCAAACGGCTCTGGTTACCGAGCGTGTCTGACAGATGTTCATGATTTGTCAGATCAGAGATCAGAACAACTGTATCCCTTTATTTCTGGAAACTGGTTTGAACACCTACACAGTAAAAAAAGAAGTGTCAAATATGTAATAAATGAACTGTTTATTTGTTTTTCTGTTTTGTGACTTTACTAAATACGTTTTCTTATTTTATGCTCTCTTTGTAATGCTCTCTTGCTCTCTTTCCTTTTAGATTAAGCTGCTGTGATATGACAGATGAAGGTTGTTCTGCTGTGACGTCAGCTCTGAAATCAAACCCTTCACACCTGAGAGAGCTGAACCTAAGCGGGAATAAACTAGGAGACTCTGGAGTGAAAAACCTCTGTGATCTACTGATGAATCCACAATGCAAACTGGAAAAACTACAGTTAGTATCATTATACTGTACAGCAGTTACTGTGTATATTTTTTCACACTTGAAATTAAAATGGATCTGAACTATTGTCTTTTCTCTTTTTGTCTTCAGTCTGTATGAATGCAGTATTACAGAGGCTCAGTGTCTAAGTCTGACTTCAGCTCTCAAATCAAACCCATCACACCTGAGAGAGCTGGACCTCAATAAGAATGAACTAAAAAACACAGGAGTGAATCACTTATGTGACATACTGAAGGATTCACACTGTAAACTGGAGGGATTAAGGTCAGTAACATTCACATACAAGCATAAAAAAGTGTTTTGTTATTTAAATGAATCAGAATGAAACAGATGATTATTCTCATTTCTCTCAATGTAGGTTAAGATACTGTGATATGACAGATGAAGGTTGTTCTGCTGTGACTTCAGCTCTGAAATCAAACCCATCACACCTGAGAGAATTGGACCTGAGTTTGAATGAACTAGGAGACTCTGGAGCTGAAAACCTCAGTGATCTACTGATGGACCCACAATGCAAGCTGGAAAAACTACAGTTAGTTTCATTATACTGTACAGCAGTTACTGTGTGATTAAAATGTACTATTTAGTTTATTTTAAGACAAAACACTCAAGTCACATAATTTATAGCGCTGCATCTTCTGGCATTTCCTCATTTAAAGAAAGATTCAAATCTCCTGTTAGCTAATTATCTATTGGCTACTGATTGTTCAGTATGTCTGTGTATCAGTATAAAGAATATTAAACTCTGAGGCATTTGAAACTTGGTGGCTGAAAATAGTTTCATATGCTGAAATCTGACACATTTGGTGTTAAACAAGACAGAAGTGACAAGTCTAAATAATATTGTAGCATGATGCATTTAACTCACACATGAACTTAACATGCATCTGAGTCAATGTCTTTTCTCTTTCTGTCTTCAGTCTGTATGAATGCAGTATTACAGAGAAACAGTTTCGCATCCTGACTTCAGCTCTGAAATCAAACCCATCACACCTGAGAGAGCTGGACTTCAGTGGAAATCAAATAAGAAACACAGGATTGAATCTCTTATGTGACGTGCTGAAGGACTCACACTGTAAACTGGAGAAATTGAGGTGAGGAACATCATAATGCTTAAAAACACATTTTATATTATATTGCAATTATATTATATGTGTATTCATTATGATTTTTGTGATTCTGTCTTTTTGTTTGACTCTTTCTAGTCTAAATAACTGCGGCATTACAGATGTTTCTTCTTTAACTAAGTCTTTGGCAAAAACAAAAGCACTGCAGTTTTTAAAAGAGCTTGATCTGAAAAACAATACTATCGGAGACTCAAAGAAGCTCAGAGGTGTGATAAGAGACTCACACTGTACACTGAAGTGAGTAAATTTATCTTTGTGGTATTAAAGAGAGCTTCATTTACCTTTTATACATCCACAAATGTATGTATATGGATAGCTTTGTCAGAACAATGTTCAAAACCTTTTATTTTTCCTCATCGAGCAACACTTCACATTACTTTATACTTAGCCTACTTTACTTTAAGTTATTTACTAACACCAACACAAACAGTGTTTAAACTAGAGGGCAAATTACTTTTAACTTCATTAAAATGTAGTCTAAAAGTCTTCAGTAAAACTGCAGTCACACAAGCATGGAAACCTAATTCATGTTTTAAATTGATTATATTTAAAACCCGAATACTGTTTTAGAAATATGTATGCAAAATGAAGCTAGTAACTATTACTAACTAATTTCATCTTGGTTTAATGTGTTACACTTCATTTTACTTTTAGATTTGAAATATAGTAACTAATTTGCAATTCTTTACAGACAACACTGATTATTTTCTCCTCTAATTCCTCTTTACAGATTAGATGGTGAATTGACTGCATTGGGAGCTGCTTCAAAGCAACCTGGTGGACTGTTTACATCCTTGTTTAAATTTTAGGAACCTGTGAAATGAACAAGACCGAATTATCAGATGAGGATAAGAGCCTCACTATAGTACTTTATCTTTAAGGATAAATGAATTTGTGTGATGATGTGACATCTTTAACCAGATTCTAAAATGTTCATTAAATATTTAAAAATGAACTCTGTTCTAAATGGAGAATATCTGCACACACACACTTACACAAACAAATTCTAATCAGGGTTTATAACAGTTTTAACACTTTAAGAACAGCACTGTGTCAGAATGGGGATTTTTGTATTTTTCTTACATGCATTCATTTGCACAAAACCGCAGTTATTTTTATTTTATAGTTGTTTATATTTTTGTATAAATGCATACAGGTTATAAGAGGTTCAGCAGTGAAGGGAAGAGATTTAGAGCAGAGAGGATTCTGGGTTTCAGTATAAAGCCTTCAATCATAATGATATATGATGATAATCATAATTTTGATTTAACACTCAGATATAAATGTACACTAACATATGCATATTTTTAAATATAAACTTTAAACCATAATTTGTACCAAATTGCATTTTATATTTTTTGCGTTATTTAAACCCATGTCCCAGTCAACAGCTCTTTAAAACTAGTTTTTTAAATGATTTCTGCTTTTATCATACCATCCTTATTTGTCTTTGACTCAAAACTGTTTTACTCTCAATCTACACTTGTGTGTTTTGTACGTAATGTATAAAAATCATGTAGTTAAATTTAAAGCAATTTTTTTTGTGTGAGCATAAGAGAAATTTGATCGCATGAAAATTTGATCTCAGTTCAGTTGTACTTGATATTGATTTGACAGCTTCAATACAAGTTTGAACTAAGGACTGAATCATGTGTCATGTATTTGTGCACCACTTAAGTTCTTGACAACTATCTGAGAAATATACATGCAGGAACGCCACATTGATAATCATAAACACATAAGCATAAGGATATCAAATCTCGTATAAGTTTTATTGATACAGGATACAATGCTGCACCTCAAACTGCATCACTCTGCTAACATAATGTAAAATGTATCTGCAGTTTCTCAAGTTCACCACACCATGAGAAGTTTGTTTATGACCATCAGCCGGACAAAGAGATGGTGGAATGAAAAACTAATTGGATGGGGGAGATTTAGCTCCTCTTTATGGAATATAATGTAGATGCTTAAAACAGTCCTGTATATATATTTAATTAGCCTATTCCCGGTCTCTTCCATTCCTTTTTGACTTCTGTTTGATGTTAAATATCATTGTATTGTGGAAGAAAAATGTATTTTTCTTAAACTTTGTGTGCATTTACTCATATGCTTATGAAACATTGTGCTAATGAAACATGTGGTGTTTGTTTCACATGAAACTGCTTCATGTGGAACTGTTTTGACGTCAGAAATAGAAAGAACTTAAATGGTATGGAGAACATTTTTGACTTGCTGACTATGTGAGAAAAGCCACAGCTGCTAAGAAATGTAACCTTAGAGGCTAAGGAGAGGTATAAAAGGAGGAAACCTTATTTGTCACACACTCTGCAGCAGCTTGTGTCTCTGTATGATTTTCTGACCTTTCTTTCAAGAAATAAATCTTTTTCCAAGTCAATTGAACCAATTTGCCTCTTATGCAGTGAGAGTCATTTTAATTGGCACCACTGTATGATTTTTTTTTTCTGAAAGAGAGAGAGAGAAAAGTTTAAACAGAATTGTGTTTTTTGGTTGGTGGCAGTAATGCATCTAAAGCTGTTCTGCCAACAGAAAAGAAGACGTCACCACTAGCGCCCTCTCTTCTGAGGCAAGTTGAGCTATTCATTCACTGTACTTTGCCATAGTATTTATAGAATCATAAAACTACAATTTGTTTATGTAACAGGTTTCGAGGTCATTTCTGTATTGTTTCTTTGAGTATAGTGTCATTTGTGCATCTTTTGTGCCATGTGCTGATCAAAACATGCAACAACTTTAGGAATTAGCCTAACATTAAATGTTAAATTCAACAAGACCTGAGCGAATTTTGTGCTTTTATATTTTTGGCATGAATTATCAATTTGTGTCAATTTGTGAATTAATCTTTCATTTCCTTATTTCTTCTTTGACATTTACCTGTATGGACTAAGTTACATTGTTAAAATTAAAATATGTCTTGGAAGGTTTGATACTAAAATATTTTATAATTTATAGCCTGTAAAGAGGACTTTTTGCTCCACCACAAACTGAAAACATTAAAATAACGCCCTGTCAATGCTCTTTTTTAAGGCTTTTATAATCTTTGTCAGTTTATGCAAATACACTTTCTTTATTGCTGTGAATGTAGCTATTAGAAAAGCAAACTAACATTATATTTAGATTCATAAAGATATTTAGCCTATATTGAATATTCAAATTTGTATATTTATGCTTTTTATTCTTACCATTATTTACAGTGGTTTCTTAGAGCTGTGGCATTTCTTCTTCTTTCTTTTTTTCTATATTTCTATATAGATGAATGTTATATGTTAAATGTGGCAGAAGAAATATTAATAAAAATGTGCGCACGGTTTACTAATTTGTTCCCTCGATTTACTAAAACATGCACACGACTTACTATTTCATTCCCTCAATTTATTAATCATGCACATCTTAATGATACACAGTTTGTCTTGAACAAGTAAGAATGTAATGTTTTAAAGTGCAGTGAATGTTGAACAACATAATATATAATAACATGGATTATATATATATAAACATCTTTTATGTAAAATATCGTATTCAGGACAGTACTAAATAAAAAAGACAAAGTGTTGTGTTTTTCACATTTTCACAGATTCTGCACGTGGTTCACATACTTTTTCTTGCAACTGTATATCTACTCTTCAAGCTAACCATGGCAGCCAAGGTCACTGGTGTCACTCCGGCCTGTCTTTTGCATAACCAATTCTTAGTTAAAACATTTACTTTTCATCTTCAATAGAGAAAAATTATGAATTTTGCTGAGAAAGTTTTCTGGTCAGAGCTATAGCTCAACCAAATCCAACCTTGTAGAAAACGGTTCTCTCTCTCTGTGTGTGTGTATTTCTGATTTCTGGCACTGTTTTGTCAAAAGACTTGATGATCTGTGAACTACTGGCATGCAGGGGTGGTGACTGGACCATCTGACAGGACAACTGGAGCCTAGAAACTTAGATTGGTGACTTCAGTGGGTCATTTTGTGTCTAAACTGGGATTTGACTGAAGCCCTGATAATCAGTGGAGATATTCTTCTGATGAACAGCCGTATGTGAAAATTTGATCTGTGCCTTAACCAATCAGAATCATTCAACCTGAAATGTTGACGTAGCCTAGTGAATTTGATACTGCAAAATATTCATCAGTAAAATTTTCTTCAGTTGATTGCATCTCTTGACTCCTAGTCTTCATTCATCATATCTGGTCCTTGAATCTTTAACTGTAAATTCCCCTACAGTTATCTGCAATCCAGTCCTTCAGGAGAGAAGACATGTGATCAGTGTGGGAAGAGTTTCTCACATGCAAACACTCTTAAATTACATCTGCATTCTCACTCTGGAGAAAGACAGTTTAGCTGTGATGTGGTAAATCATGTTTTTCATCATCCTTGAAGGACTGTCTGAACATTTATTTAAAGGAGAAGCCTCACATGTGTTCTTCATGTGGAAAGAGCTTTTCATGAATGGATAGTTTTAAAATTGAAATTTGATAACTAGTTTTAAAAACAAAACACAGAGACAGTGAAGTTCTAACAATTTTTTTTTATTGTGAGTATAAAGTACAGTACATTTTTAGTTCTTATTCTGGATATTTTGTACCCAACATTAACAAAATTCAGTTAACATGTAGAATGTTTCATTTCAATTCACATTTATTTGTATAGTGCTTTTTACAATACATACTGTATCATTTCAAAGCAGCTTAACTGAAAATGCATGTGTCTACATTACAATTTAGAGTGATCACTTATCAAAGGTGAATGTGTCCAAGTAATGTTTTTCAGACGTTTAACATATACAAATCACACAGTTAGTTAATAATGTATTAATTTAAAGGGTTAGTTCACCCAAAAATGAAAATTCTGTCATTTATTACTTACCCTCGTGCCGTTCCACACTCGTGCGTTCACACCAAACGCGAATAGAGCGTCAAATTCGCGTCTACCGCGTCTAGTTTGCCGCTTGAACATTTTGAATGCATTCGCGCGTCTAGAGCGAAATAGACGCGCGTAAAAAACAAGCGTTTGAAGCGAAATCCGCTTCTTGTGGGAGGGGTGCTAGGCGGTTGTCTGTTTGCAAGATGGCTGATGTTGATCGTGCGTTCATCGAGAGAGCTACCGCTTTGTATTTGCTCTGAAGAGCAGAACAGCGGCGTAGGGGTCAGCGTCGCCGTACTTGTGTAATGTCTCAAAAGTGAAATGTGTATTTACAACTTACCAGGTTGCCCAATCTCCTCACCGACACTCTTCCAAGCGAGGTCCTTTTTATTCCTGTCTCTATAGAAGTATGAACTTGTCATAAATCTCTGGCTGACTGCTCTGATAATATCAGTCGTTCCTCCATTTTGAATGAGTGACTCCGGGCGGGCCTGCCGCCACAGCTGAAAGCAGGCTCCTGATTGGTTAACGCGGCGCGAATTTACGCCAAAGTTCAAATTTTTCAACTCGGGCGTCAGACGCGAATTCGCGTCAAACGCGTAAATGCACAAAAAGCACCATTCGCGCGTAACGCGCGTATCGCGCGAAACGCTCAATTCGCGTCATTCGCGCGAACTAGACGCGCGAATGAGGCGAATTCGCGTCTTCCGCGCCGCGCTAAACGCCTCATTCGCGCCGCGAGACCTCCAGACGCGCGTAAACGCGTCTTTACATTGACTTAACATTGAAATCATTCGCGCCAGACGCTCTATTCGCGTTTGGTGTGAACACAGTCTAATGCTGCGTTCACACCAAACGCGAATAGAGCGTCAAATTCGCGTCTACCGCGTCTAGTTTGCCGCTTGAACATTTTGAATGCATTCGCGCGTCTAGAGCGAAATAGACGCGCGTAAAAAACAAGCGTTTGAAGCGAAATCCGCTTCTTGTGGGAGGGGTGCTAGGCGGTTGTCTGTTTGCAAGATGGCTGATGTTGATCGTGCGTTCATCGAGAGAGCTACCGCTTTGTATTTGCTCTGAAGAGCAGAACAGCGGCGTAGGGGTCAGCGTCGCCGTACTTGTGTAGTGTCTCAAAAGTGAAATGTGTATTTACAACTTACCAGGTTGCCCAATCTCCTCACCGACACTCTTCCAAGCGAGGTCCTTTTTATTCCTGTCTCTATAGAAGTATGAACTTGTCATAAATCTCTGGGTGACTGCTCTGATAATATCAGTCGTTCCTTCATTTTGAATGAGTGACTCCGGGCGGGCCTGCCGCCACAGCTGAAAGCAGGCTCCTGATTGGTTAACGCGGCGCGAATTTACGCCAAAGTTCAAATTTTTCAACTCGGGCGTCAGACGCGAATTCGCGTCAAACGCGTAAATGCACAAAAAGCACCATTCGCGCGTAACGCTCAATTCGCGTCATTCGCGCGAACTAGACGCGCGAATGAGGCGAATTCGCGTCTTCCGCGCCGCGCTAAACGCCTCATTCGCGCCGCGAGACCTCCAGACGCGCGTAAACGCGTCTTTACATTGACTTAACATTGAAATCATTCGCGCCAGACGCTCTATTCGCGTTTGGTGTGAACACAGCATCAGACCTTCGTTAATCTTCAGAACACAAATTAAGATATTTTAGTTGAAATCCGATGGCTCCGTGAGGCCTCCATTTTAGGGAGCAATGTACACTTCCTCTCTCAAGATCCATAAAGGTACTAAAAACATACTTAAATCGGTTCATATGAGGACAGTGGTTCAATATTAATATTATAAAGCGACGAGAATACTTTTGTGTGCGCCAAAAAAACTAAATAACGACTTATTTAGTGATGGCCGATTTCAAAACACTGCTTCAGGAAGCATCGGAGCACAGATGAATCAGTGTGTCGAATCTGCTGTTTAATTCTATGTGTTAACCCCAGAATCATGATGCGGATTCACTGAGATCGCCCCCAGCAGCGAACCATGGTTTTTCCCTGATCTCTGGTCAGTTTGTAGATAGTTTATAAGTTTGTAGATATTTAAATTAGACGTTAGTAGGCCTATGAAGGAATAATAGTAGTCAATGGCAGCTGCTTTGTAGATTGCATACCCATTCATGCAAACATTTGGTTTGTGGAAGGTGGTTTGATGATGCAGTTGCCAGAATGTGGTCTCTAAAAGCTTCTCCCATCACTACTTTACATCTTTTGTTTTCTTTCTTCTCTTTTGTAAGAATTAGATACAGATGGGATACATTCAGAAAAAAATAGATAGATAAAATAGATAAATGAGAATAAAATAGATTTAATAAATAAATAAATTTAAATACAAATATTAAAATGTTGACAAATAGAAACACATTTTATATCTTTTTGTATTTTTCAAAGATAATATTGTTTTAGGAATTGTTGGACTTCTGACTTTAAAAACAAATGCTTATTATTACCCCCAAATTTACATTTATTAATACTAAATTTAGCTCAAAAAAAGTAATGGATTAATTAAATAATATTCCTTTTGAAAAGACATTTCATAAGAGAAAAATAAATAAATAAATCAAACATTTTCAAAAACAGTTGAAACATGATGAGAGCCTGAATAAAAGCACAGAGATCTGACATTTACATTTATGCATTTGGCAGACGCTTTTATCCAAAGCGACTTACATTGCATTATACTATACATTTGTATCGAAGTATGTGCAATCCCTGGGATCGAACCCATGACCTTGGCATTGCTAGTGCCATGCTCTAACCACTGAGCTACAGGAAAGCTTTTTTCATTTATTATCTGACCAAAATAAATGAAAGAATGTTTCAGCATGTAAACCATAAAATGTACGAAATATATCAATATCGCTGTCACATTTGGTTTTGTTTCACATTCTTGTTCTCATGTCTCTTATTTTGTATGGTTATGTTTTCTGCTTCCTGCCATGTGCTCCCCATGTGTAGTGTTTCCCTTTCTGATTGGTTGTTTTGGTCATGTGTTTCTCAGTTCTGTTTTCTCATTAGCTCATTGTTTAATTGTTCTCAGGTGTTCCTGTTTATTAATTAGTCTTTGTGTATAAATAGACCTAATATTTCATGGTTCCTTTAGCTTTGTTTGCTGTAACTGATGTTTGGTGAGTTTTTTTTTTTTTATGGCAAGTTATGCCAAGTTTTCACATTCGTGTTCAATTCATGTTAAAGTTCTGTCTATTACAAAGATGTCGTCTGAGACAGAAGAGAGTAGCCAGTCAAGAAATTAGGTTTCTTCTTACTTCTAATAAAGGTATCTGCTTCTAATTAACCTGACGACTACTACTACTACGGTTTTATGTGTTTTCAATATAGTGACGATGAAATCTGCCTCTAAAAACACCAATGAAGACAACATAGAAACGCGCTCTGTTGAACAGCATGTCTGTTTAGGGCGCAAAATGGCAACTTAACATGTATATAGATAGAAATGGCTCTTTCTAAGGTAATAAAAAACATAAAGGTTCATTATGTAAGGTCTTTATACACCCCTGAAAACATATTTTACCATAGTTTTCCCCCCCCCTACTATGGTAGACAATGGGGGGGTGATATCTGCTTGGTTACAAACATTCTGCCAAAGATTTTCCTTTGTCTTAAGCAGAACACAATTTAGAGTTCATTTTTAGTCCACACTGAAACTGAACTCATGCCTTACTGCCAGAATTTTTGACTTTTCAGTCTGAGTTAAATCCTTTTTTTTTTTTTTGGCTCATTTTCTGTAAAAGGAAACTTGCCTAATAATTATGCACTGAATATAAAGCGTTTTTCATTTTCAGCCTTCATGAACAATTATATATCACTTATAAATGATTTAAATACAAAATAGTAGTTATTAAGATTAATGTGGTTTGGAGTTGGTGAGATGTGCCTGGAAACGAAACGTATGATCAGAAAATCAACATACCTAATTCTGCACGCACTAGTCCTTCAGCATATATCCTAAATCAAATAGTCTCTTTGTCACAAACACTAGAATAAAGTCAGATCTGCTGCTGATCCTGTGGTTTGTTTTAGGTTTGTCACTACAGAGCTGCTAAAAAAACAAACCTTTTTTATCATGTCAATAGTTCCTGTTTTCACCTCATTCATTATGCTGATATGTTTAAATCGCCTGTAAACTGCCACTTAAAGCTAGTTTCATTTGTCAACACTGAGGGAAACTACACTGTTACCATCAATCAGCATTTCATTATAGTTTGTGATAAACAATGTTTCATATAAAAACAACAAAGTAAAAAAATCAGGTAACAATAACTTAGCTATATGACTAAGTGAAGTTTAATTCAACCGAAGTGTTTGTTGCGATCAAAACTGTACATTTATTTCAGAATTATTGTATTCTTTTTTCTTTTTTTTTTTTTAAAATGGATTCTTTTATNCTTTTAATTGTGGTGCTTATTCATATTTTTCTATATTACTGTCAATATGCCCATATTAAAGATAAAAGAAAGTAAAAGATAAATCACAGACAAAACAGAAATACAGAGTTAAAAAACGAATTCATTAACTTTACTTTTTGATAAATGGGTATATAAACAATATTTAAATGCTTAATTTGTTGATGATTCATTTTTTTATTTATTTTCGATTTCTGCAGATCTGCTCCACCTACCATCTTCAGTGAAGCTCCTCCCACAGCAATTCACCAATACATACTGGAATATTCCCTTCAGAGAAGAAAGAATATTGATAACATGAGTGATCCAGAAACCTGCAGAATGAAACCTGAAGTTTATTCTTGATTCTTCTTTTTATGATGCTGAAGAACATTTAAGGTCATAAAACTTAAATAAGTTAATCAGATTTAGTGATTTGTAAATAGAAAAATCAAAACATATGTGTAATAAGAGCAGCAAAGCATTTACTGAACAATATCCATGTACTGGGTACAAAATAAAAGATGGAAAATAAATTTCACTTTGAGGCTTTGTGTATAACAAAACAATTAACAAATAATCAAAGGAGGTTTTAGGAGGAAAATTATATAAGCTGTTTATTTTACATTTAAAACTGGCTCAGGAATGTTGCAACCTTTTGTTACTATTTTGAATGAATAAATCAAATACATTTTTGAACATGTAAGACATTTTTCAACCCTGATGAGATCAATGAAGCATCAAATAAATAAACCAAATTTAGCAAGTAAAGCAAAAGCCGATTTATAATTACTGATAAACTTGCATTTCTAATAAATGATAGAAGTTATTCATAGTTATGGAAGTTATTTTATTTACAGCAAATTTGGTTGCGGTGTTAGTGATTCAGTCAACATAAAGGTTGTGTAAAAGCTGAGACTGGATTGGGAATATTTTATTGTCTTCCTACCATGCTGTAGACTGTAAAATATGAACAGTTGAGAACTTAAAAGTTTAAGGCAACAAACTTCAGCAGATTTTTTAGTTCTCAACTCAAATCTGCTACAAAAACTTCTCAACTTTTTGTTGTACTGAATAGAAGTTGAGAACACAAATCTGCTGAAGTTTGTTGCCTTAAACTTTTAAATTTTCTTTTTTAAACTGTTCATTTTTTACATTGAAGAAAGGCTCCAAATGATGTCACTTCCTGGGAGGAAAGGTTGTGATAATTTTAAGAAAGGCTAAATTTTTTGATAGGAGGAAAGTTGTCGTAACAGGGTTGATTTTAGTCTTGATAATAATCATAAATGTTTCTTGAGCATCAAATTATCATATTAGAGTGATTTCTGAAGGATCATGTGACACTGAAGACTGGAGTAATGATGCTGAAAATTCAGCTTTGATCACAGGAATAAATTACACTTTACTGTATTGACATAGAAAACAGCTGTTTTAAATTGGAATAATATTTCACAATATTACTGTTTTTGTTTGTATTTTTAATCAAATAAATGCAGGCTTGGTGAGCAGAAGATACTTCTTTTAAAACTTTAAAAAATCTTACTGACCCCAAACTTTTGAACGGTAGTGTGTATATATATATATATATATATTTATTTATTTGTATTTGTAAGTGTGGATGAAGTCTGTTCTTCCACACCAGCCCAGTAATCTTTAGTATTGCCAGTTGACATAATTTAAGTACCCATTATTAGTGCTTTCACTTTCACAAGTAGTCAATTTAATGCTTTTTGTTTAGTTATTTTAATCTTCTCTTGTATTGTTATGTTTTGGCATATTGTAAATACACAAATAAGAACTTAATTTTATTCTGTTTGAAGAGTTCATTAAAGCTGTAGCCAGCTACTGGAGATACAGCAGTAGATGCAGAGATTCTCCTGCTTAAAGTTTGCTGAAATAGTGACACCTGCGGTTTCTCAGGCTCACCACTAGAGGTCGAATATGTTTTTTCCGTTTAGAAGACAAAAAGGAGAAAACAAATTATCCGAAGGTACACGGACCTTTTGTTCATTCACACTCTTTATTTCGTTTTATTTACGAACATGTGAGGTATGGGCTTTTTTGTTTTGGAATCGTACCACGTGACAAGCAACAAACGCAACAGACAGAAAAACATTGAACGTGTTTCAAATACTTCTAAATTCTCTTAGTGGGCAAGACTGCACGTAAGTTTTAATAATTCCTCGATTACAGTTATTTGGTGAAACAGTAGTAATGTGATATATGTAAGCTGTAATTTAAATTCGAAGCTAGAGTAAGCCTATTTTTATTCAGGTTCAGAATCTGCTAGAGATAATTTAAAGGCCACAAATATTAAAACATGAAAAAAGTTAGGGTACTGAAAACAAATAATACGTTTCTGAACGCATTTTCTCTTTTTCATTTCAGGTGGTTTGTGATTATGCAAAATCGAAAGCATTTTTGAATCAGACCGTTAGATTTCAAGGTAAATGTGCATTAATGTATTTAGTTTTTGTCAAAGAAACATGTAAGGAAAATCAGCGGTGACTGAATAGAATATTTTCACATAGCAGCCTAATTCATTATATATTCTAGTATGTGAACATTATTAACCTCAATTATTCTGTTATTTTTAGAAAATAATGGCTAGATTGTGAACTCGAAGCAACGATCAAGTGACACATGAAAAGAACTATAATTTATCCAGGTAATTATCCAGTTGAGCAAAATCACGTAAACTGCAAAGTAATAAGGGGTTTAGTGAGTGTTTATAATGTTAATTCCCCGCATTGCAATTTACTTATGTATAGAGTTTTGAGGATATGAAAGCCAAACTGAGTGATATATATTCGGCTAACTCAACATTAGTGATTTTTCTTTTTGAATAACTATATCACCGTTATCTTGGTAACATACTGTCCTCTCCAGATCTCTTTTGACTTTGCTTTGCTGCAGTATGTCAGAGGCACGAGGAAAAGTCTCTCCCTCTGAGATGAGTCTCTCAGAGAAACAGAGGTAAGACTGCTTTTATAGACAAATGTCTAAGTTAATAACTAAGTAATGTACTGAGGTTTTTCCATGGCTGTAGATGTTTTGAGACTATGGTTTTTTTTGTCTCTTTTCTCAGCCTTTCATTCACTTTTTTGTCTCTTTTCTCAGCATTTCATTCACTGCACATAGTTCAAGTACACTCAGTATAATAAAACTAGTTACTATGTTAGTTTGTTTTTAGTATTTTAGATGATACTTTCTTCTCGGATAGTGATACGCATCTGGATGCACTTTTGCAACATTTTTAAACCACATGTTTTTCAGTGAAGTGGAAATTGCTCTGGAAATTGTATAGTTTGCCCATCCGTCCTTTGTTTCAGCCCTGTTGAAACTCTATAAACCACTTGCAATTCTAAATCTCTTCACATGAGATTAAAGTAGGTGATGTGGGTGACAGGGGAAAATCTTGAAGCCCAAGTCTAGAATAAATTCTGTTTAGAAGAATCTATGGAAGACAAAGATAAACACTTAGGAAGGATGTAGACAGGAAACTTGTCTAGAGCCAAGTAGTGGAATGCAGGAAATAGCTGGTGTGCCTTTTTTTTCCTTGTTCTACTTGTACAGATGACAAAGGGGCCATTTATATTGTGACAGAACAAAAAGTAACAAAATATGATTTGTGCAGGTGTAAATATGCATTTCCTTCAGCCTGAGGCTTATTTATTTCACTTTTGGTGTGAAAGGACCTTAACATTTGCCAAAAATAGAACTTTTTTGTTGTTATTAAAAAACAAACAAGCAAGCCCAGCCCTGTTGAGAAAAAGTAATGCAAAACTAATGTAATGCATTACCTTTCATAAAAAGTAACTAACAGAATTAGTTACTTTTTTAGGGAGTTACGCAATATTATAATGCATTACTTTTAAAAGTAACTTTCCCCAACACTGGTTATAAAAAGGTCAAATGAACAGCTAAACTACTTTTAATTACCATTTTTTTATCAAAGTATCACATGTAATGAAGTGTTTTCCCTCTCTGCTCTGTGTTATTAGGGAGAGATCAGGCTCACATGTGTCCAGCTCTGTGTCTGTGAAGAGTGACTGTTCAAAAGGTGAACCACCGAACTTAGGTGAGAAAACACCATCATCTACCAAAAGGTATGTCATTATTCTTTATAGCCCTGCATTAGCAAATTTCTCCACTGTGGTGTATGTGATATAACTTGACTAAGTAAAACAATTAATCTAAGAACATGATTCCTGGTAAGCTGCTTCTCTGTAATAAACTTCAGAGCTTCTTTCCATTAATACAATAACACAGGTAGTCTAGGTAGGCATAAATTCACCATGGAAAGACACCAGGCAACCAAACACACACACACATATATATATATATAGAACAGAAAAGAAATAAAATAAGAGACCTAGTTTTTATTTAAAGGGATAGTTCACCCAAAAGTGAAAATTGTCATCATTTACTACATAATTTAGTCATCTGTTCATCATATAAAGCTCAAAATGTAAAAATTTAACTCAAAATTGAACTCAAAATACCCTTTAACAATGTGAACTTAAACAACTAATGCTTTCTTTTACCCTTTGTTAAAAAATTAGATTTCTCTTACATTTTTCCTGAAAATTTAGTATTTTTTTTTATTTTATTTATAGCATTCAGTATGAGTCATTAGATTCAGATTTCCAGACTCACAGGAACCACAAGAATTTCAAAGGCAATCTCCTGTGGATCTTCCAGGTAGGAAAAACACATTTTCCTGAATGTTTTATATTAATAACATAAAAAAACGTATCCTCTCAAAAATACTCAATAGAAATTTATTTTCTAATTCCTTAAAGGGATAGTTCATCGGAAAATGAAAATTATCCCATGATACTTTTATGTATTTCGGGAAAGATTTCGTAAATCCGACAGCTCTGAATTGCCGTGCAAACTCATCGCGCGACAAAACATATTCACTTCCACATATATTATATTCACATATTTTACGATCGGAATATATCATAAAATTCATGATAGGCTATAGTTAACAAGTTAGTGAATATTTTGAATAAAAAATGAAAAAAAACATATAAACGCGATACCTACATGTCTGTCAGCTGCATGACGTGTCTCCAAGGAATTAAAACTTTGTTCTAAAATAACGGTCGCCTTAAATTCATGCTCATGTTGACTTTTATAACATCTCATGAGTCCTGATAAATGCGATTTCTACTTCTTTTTATAAAGAACACTGATTTCTCACATAACGCAGTGAAGCAGCCCCTGTATAGAGTGAATTATTGATTCTCGAGCCATCAATATCAACCATTTCATCACCACCGCAATGGACAGCACCTAGTAACGTCTCACTTAAGAAGATATATCTTAAGCAACCTCCTAAGGGATAGTTCGGGGAACAGAAAACTGTATATCTTCAGCTAAGGTCTACCTTTAGAGTCTTCGTAGCGCGCTAAGAGACAACGTTATCTGGAAATCCAGCCCTGGCTTTTCCAAGCTTTATAATGGCAGTGAATAGAGGATGAGATTTTGAAGCCCCAAAAAGTGCATCCATCCATCATAAAAGATATCCACACAGCTCTGGGGGGTTAATAAAGGCCTTCTGAAGCTAAGCAATGCGTTTGTGTAGGAAAAATATCCATATTTAAAACTTTAAAAACTAAAATAACTAGCTTCCGGCAGATGGTCGTACGCATGCCGACTTACGGCAAAAGAGTAACCCCTAATGCGATATAGGAGTAACGTAAGTTTTGACGCCTTTTGCTGTTCATACAAATAGAAATCCTCCAACATATCTCTTTAAAAATTATTATTTTAGACTTCTAATTAGTGACAAGTGTTTTGTTTTGCTCTCTCCTCTAAGCTTCTGCGTTCATCATTAGTCATGCGTCGGGTCAGAGTTCACTCTTTCGCCATAAATCGATGCTCTGTCTGTTTAGGAGCTAGTTATTTTAGTTTTTAAGTTTAAATATGGCTATTTTTCTTAAACAAACGCATCGATTTGCTGTAGAAGGCCTTTTTTTTAACCCCCCAGAGTCGTGTGGATATCTTTTATGGTGGATGGTTGCACTTTTTTGGGCTTCAATCATGGGGTAATTTTCATTTTTGGGTGAACTAACCCTTTAAGAGCCCCAAAAATAAAAATGAAACTTTTAAGTAAATATGTATTTTTTCACTTGTTAAAAATAGCAGCTGATTAATATGTTTGTCTTTTGGCTGGATTTTTTAATATACATTTTTAATTACTGAATAAATCGTTTTGACCAAATAATGGTGTAAGATTTGGTTACATTTTGTTGTTCTGTTTCTTTTTTCTTGCTTTGTTTTTAGGATCTTGAGAGCAAAATAATCAAGTTTCTGAAGAATGAGCTGGGAATGTTTAAGAAAATATTACAAAAAGACAACACACAATATTTTGTGAAGGACTTTAATGAGAATAGATGCAGTATCAAAGAAGCAGCTCTTGATCTCACACTACACTACCTGAGAGAGATGAAGCAAGATGAAGCTGCTGATACTCTAGAAGGTAAGAGACTCATTACTCATTAACATCTGTCAGATTGTCACTTTTAAATGTAGGAGAGAAAATTAATATAAAAAATATCTGTATTTTTATTTGGGTGTTTAGATGAGCTGGCCTTCATTCATCAGCTTAAATGCAACCTGAAGAATAAGTATCAATGTGTGTTTGAAGGAATTGCAAAGCATGGTGACTCCACTCTTCTGAATAACATCTACACAGATCTCTATATCACTCAGGGTGGTAGTGAACAGGTCAATACAGAACATGAGGTAAGACAGATTGAAGTAGCTTCCCGGCGTCATGACTCACAAGAGATACCAATTGAATCCAAAAGTTTGTTTGAAGCACCTGGACAAGACAAGGAGATCAGAACCGTACTGACAAAAGGAGTTGCTGGCATTGGAAAATCTGTTTCTGTGCAAAAGTTTATTCTGGATTGGGCTGAAGGAAAAGAAAATCAAGATATCAGCTTCATATTTCCTCTTCCTTTTCGGGAGATGAACTTACATGAGAAAGAAACACAAAGCTTGATGAGCCTAATCAGTAAGTATTTCCCAGAGACAAAAGGACTGAACCTTACAAGAAGGAATCAATTCAAAGTCCTGTTTATCCTTGATGGATTGGATGAATGTCGACTTCCTCTAAACTTTGATGGTAATGAGACGTGGCGTGATGTATCAGCGCCAGCCTCTCTGGATGTTCTCCTAACGAATCTCATCAAGGGAAATCTGCTTCCTTCCGCTTTCATCTGGATCACTACCAGACCAGCAGCTGCCAGTAAGATTCCTCCTGACTGTATTGACCGGCTGACAGAGATAAGAGGATTCAATGATGCACAAAAGGAGGAATACTTTAGAAAAAGATTAACTGATGAGAAAATGGCCAATGAAATCATCGATCATGTTAAAAAATCACAGAGTCTGTTTATCATGTGCCACATCCCAGTCTTCTGCTGGATTTCAGCCACTGTTCTCCAGAACATTTTGGAGGAGAAAAGAAATTATGTGAAAAACAATCAGGCTGATGACGCCTCTAAAACACTGCAGGAATCAAATACTGAAGACACTCCCAAGACGCTGACACAAATGTACACACAATTTCTCCGCTTTCAGATCCAGCAGAGCCACCGAAAGTATGATGGAAAATACTCACCAGATGTTTCCTGGGATAAAGATGCCATCCTTTCACTGGGGAAACTGGCATTTCATCAGCTGGAAAGAAACAACCTGATCTTCTATGACACAGACCTGGAAGCCTGTGGTATTAATGTCTATAAGGCATCAGTGTACTCAGGCATGTGTACCCAGATCTTTATGGAGGAAACAGGGATCATTCTTGGAACCATGTACTGCTTTGTTCACTTGAGTATTCAAGAGTTTATTGCAGCCCTTTATGCACATCTGTTTCAAGACATCAACAAGAAAATTGCATTTGATCAAAAGTCTACAGAACAGGAAAACAAAAATGAAACCATGATTGATTTGCTCAAGACTGCAGTGGACAAGGCGCTTGAGAGTGACAATGGACACCTGGACCTTTTCCTTCGCTTCCTCCTCGGTCTGTCATTCCAGTCCAATCGGCGACTCTTACAAGGTTTGTTGACACAGCAAGACGACAATGACCAGAGCAAAAAGGAAATAGTTTGGTACATCAAGAAGAAATTTGAAGAAAATCTGTCTCCAGAGAGATCCATCAATCTGTTCTACTGTCTGATTGAACTGAATGATCAAACTCTAGTAAAAGAGATTCAGACCCACCTTAACAAAGGAAGTCTCTCATATGGTGACCTTTCACCTGCCCAGTGGTCTGCTCTGGCCTTTGTATTGTTGACATCAGAAGAAGAGCTGGAGGAGTTTGAGCTTCAGAAATTCAAGAAATCAGACGAGTGTCTCATTAGACTATCGGCAGTCATCAAAACCTCCAGAAGAGCTCTGTAAGTCATTAAACAAAGTCAAGTTTTTTCACTCATCTGGTAAACATAGTTATCTACATGGATAAATAATAAAAGTTTTTCTTTATCTTGTTATTTTTTTCTTTAAAGAATGCAGTCCCATATTATTAAAGTGTAATACTAATATTGTATGGTATTTTATATTAATATGTAGAAAATTCCGTTCTTCAGCAAAACATACACTTTAGTTAGCAGAGAAAGAAGCATCACGTTATTATACAACACATTGGTCCATAGTTATTTCCACTCTAGTAATGCAGTTTTCTTCAATTTTTTATATAGAGGACATACACTCTTATAAATCTTAATGCTCAAATTATTAACGTCCAGATTCTACACCTCAAGTCACGATAAAGTTAGCACTTTCAAATGTATATTGTTATTAAAGCCACAAACCTTAATATTTTTATTCAAACATTCTTGTTTGTTTTAATTAGCAAGTTTGTAATAACACTAGTTTTTAATAGGTGGAAAATATATTTAATATTTGTATTTAGCAAATGTATTATATTCAGTCTAATTCTGTTATTTAATTTATTCCCTTTGTAGACTAAATGATTGTAATTTAACAGACAAAAGCTGTTCAGCTCTGGCAACAGTTCTTGGATCAGATACAAATCTGAAAGAGCTGAACATGAACAATAATAATCTACAGGATTCAGGAGTGAAGCTGCTCTGCAGTGGACTGAAGAATATAAAGTGTAAATTGGAGATACTGAGGTAAATTTTGTGACAACAGACAAAAAAATTGAGCTCAAGCAAAACTGAAAGTGATTTGTTTAAGATATGATTTAGAAAATGTATATAGTGATTGTATTTTTTGAATGTACATTAAATAGACATGATACATTTAAAATTTTTCCATCATATAGGCAGTATGCAAAATGCTTAAAGGGATAGTTCACCCAAAAGTAAAAATTCTGATTATCAACACTCATTCCAAATTAGTCGTTCCAAACCCATACAGGGCTCGACAATAAGGACTGCTCGATGGCCCGGGCCCAGCATGGACGATGCTCGGGACAGTTGGCGGAATTGTCACTTTCCTAATCAGGCCAGTGTTGCATCGTAGAGGTGTGCAATATATAGGCCTATATCGTCTATGTACGGTAATATCTAATTGTTGTTTTAATAATCTGACATTATCGAGTATGTCCCTCACTTTACAAAAAGGAAACAAAAACACACCCATAGTGCATGCATACATTCTGTGATGTAGTAGGTAACATCACAGATCTAGTAGGTTAGACGAGTGCGTGTGCGAATGTAGATTGCATATTTTATCTAGTCTATTAAAATGCATTTAGAATCCCCCCAAAATTCAAGATGAGGGGCAATGTCACAGTATGTCTTTTATATTTATATCATTTAATATAGTTAACCAATATCAGATGAAGAATGCCGTTTTTTCTCCAAATATCAGCATGATTACAAATGTGTTGTCAATTTTATACAACAGTTCAATAAACAAGAAGTTAATAATAAGTGACTTAAAGTTTAGACATATTGCCTGTTTTTCGCCAACAAAAATGGTTCCAAACAAAGCCACAGTATTGTTTTGCATCTCTGGGAAACACGTCTTTCCTTACTGAATGAATCCACTTTTTTGAACGAATGCTTTGTTTTTGAATGAATCAGCTGTTTGAATGAATCAGTTGAATCAATGACTCACTCATTAACAGTGACTTGCTGCCACCTACTGGCGGTTTTAGTTTCACATTTAAAGTATCTTTTCATTTTTAAAATAATTTCAATTATCAATATTTAATATTTTATGTTTAAAAAATAAAAACATTATTTATGCATTTGTAACTGCAGGTGAAATTAATTGATGTCCACTCTGAGCTGCATTAAACTGTGTAAATGCATCTAAATGCCACTTCAGATGCAGCTTCTCTGTTTCCTCTGCATTGCAAAGATGGATTTTGTTTATATTGATTTCATTTGATTGGTAACAGCCCTATTGTGTCTTATTACGCTAACTGAACGACTGATTAAATGCAAGAATTTGACACAAAAGTTGCATACATTTAATTAGTTTAGAAAAAATTGCTTTAAAAAGGTAAAAATCAATATAAACTTATTGGAAAAGACAATATCTGTCACTGCTGCGAACTGACCACCACACAGAATATGAAGAATATCCAAAAACTTTAGGAGTCAGCGGTCCATGGCAGTCCTACACACTCAGCAAAATTTCATCTAATTATCATTTTCGATAAAATCCCAGAAAATATTGAGATATAATTTTTTGGCAATATCGCACACCCCTACTGCATTTTGATGGAAGTTGATAATTTGCACATGTTTTAAGCCTTGCTAACTGTAATATTCAAGTGCAAGAAGACGCGAAAGTACCCACACCTCCTTATGTTATGCTATTGTCTTTTTTTTTTTTTTTTTTTTT
>RJVU01026598.1:301953-325837 GCA_003731715.1 Anabarilius grahami | reverse complement strand
TTTTTTTTTTTTTTTTTTTTTTTTTTTTTTTTTGTGAGGCCAGTGAAAATTTTGGCTGGGCAAGCAAAAATTTGAAAAAATCCTAAGCGTTGAGCCCCTGTTGAGCCCTGCTCAGTCTTTGATCATTCAGATCAAAGACTTTCACACCTGTAGAGTTTTAGATGATAGAAACCTTGAAAGTGACTGTAAACTGGAGATTCTCAGGTAAGTTGTTGTCTACCATATTAAAGTTCTCCAGGCTTTTTGTTTGCCTCCATATTCAGTTGTCAGTTTTAGATTTGCAAATAACTTTTAATTAATTTGTACAAGGAATAAAATATAATTCACTTTAGGGATTTACAATGTTCAGGGGATTTCTAGAATAACTGATTAATCAGCTAAACGAACCTACATTTACATTTGCATTCCTATTCTAGACTCTCAAAATGCAATATCACTGAAGAAGGTTATAAAGTTCTGGCTTCAGCTCTGAGATCAAACCCATCACACCTGATAGAGCTGGATCTCACAGGAAATGATCCTGGACAATCAGGAGTGAAGGAGCTCAATGATTTACTACAGGATCCAAACTGTCAACTGAAGACACTGAGGTGAGGCATGGTGACATGATACAAAATAAACAATATGCAGGTAAATTATTTATAGAAATATTATTTCACTAATACAATGTTACATCAAAGTAAATTCAAGATAAAACATTTAACACTTTATTTCCTCATCGTCTGTTTTTTAATTCTCAGTTTTTTGAGAACTGAATTGAATCCTGTTTCATCTTCCTTTCTGCAGGTTTTTGAGTTCTGCTGCAGATGAAGCGTGTCAGTATGTGAGAGGAATTGTGGGTAAAAATCCATTACTCCTGAGAGAGCTGAATCTGAGTGATCGTGAACTAGAAGACTCAAATGTGACGAAGCTCGCTGCTCTGCTGCAGGATAAACACTGTAAACTGAACACACTTCAGTGAGTATTTCACATTATTTACCAGAACATTCTTAGACTTAGGGAAATGCGTTGTGTTTTTGTCCCAGTGAGCAGGCTGACACTGACAAGGAAAAACCTGCTCTTGATGCAAAGTGAATGTATAAACTAACCAGTGGTGTGAGAGGCATCTGAATATTTGCATCGGTATACCGCTGCTCAGCTGTTTTGAACTTTTTACCCCTGAGCGAAAAATGACTTTTATGCTCAATACATCACAGCCTTTATACTCAATCTGTTTATAAAGAGTCCCAGTTCACTTTAAATTTGTAAATAAATTCTTCATCTTAGTGATGTATTTTGTTATCTGGTGAAAAAAAAAAAAAAGATAATCTCATTCTCTGTCTGTTTGTATTTTTGTTGTGAAGATGCTATAACTTTACACAATGAAGAGTTTGTCTCATTTCTCCCAATGTAGGTTAAGATACTGTGATATGACAGATGAAGGTTGTTCTGCTGTGACTTCAGCTCTGAAATCAAACCCATCACACCTGAGAGAGCTGGACCTGAGTGGGAATAAACTAGGAGACTCTGGAGTGAAAAACATCTGTGATATACTGATGAATCCACAATGCAAACTGAAAAAACTAGAGTAAGTAACATTGTACGGTACAGTAGTTACAGTGTGTTTTACAGTTTGCTTTTTAGTTATATATTTTAAAACAACAGCTTATTATATTAAGTGTCTTTAAAAGTGCAGTGTGTAAATTTTAGCGGCATCTAGGTTGCGAATTGCACTGCTTACTCCTCCCTTTCGAAGGACATAGAGAAGCTACGGTGGCTGACCAAGGACAAAGATGTCGTCGTCTGAGACAGAAGAGAGTAACCAGTCAAGCAATAAGGTTTCATCTTACTTCTAACAAAGAAGAGTCTCTGCTTCTAATAAACCAGACGACGATGACGACTACTACTACTTATTTGTGCGTATTTAACATAGTGACGATGCAAGCTGCCTCTAAAAACACCAAGCAAGAAGAACAACAAAATAGTGACGAAACACTCTCTGTAGAGCAGTTTGTCCGTTTAGGGCTACTGTAGAAACATGCCGGTGCAAAATGGCAACTTCCATGTAAGGGGACCCGCGGTGTATGTATATAGAAATAGCTCATTCTAAGGTAATAAAAACATAATGGTTCATTAGTAAGGTTTTTATACACCAATGAAAACATAGTATATTATATTGCATTTCTGTCAATAGATCCTCCTAAATATTACA
Source organism: Anabarilius grahami (assembly GCA_003731715.1). Lineage (NCBI taxonomy): Eukaryota > Metazoa > Chordata > Actinopteri > Cypriniformes > Xenocyprididae > Anabarilius > Anabarilius grahami. The sequence goes on along the minus strand of RJVU01026598.1, from coordinate 323,646 downwards.
CACTGGAACTATAAATAGAAATTAATTGTTTAATTTAAAGAATTTAATACAATGAGATTCGTATCTGCTGCTACAGTAAATAAAGAGACATAAAATAATCAGGGTCCTGATCACGCTGTCAGGGTTTATTTTGCAATTAAAAATTGGCTGGATTTGGTAATCATAGATCTGAGCCATTGTCCTTTCTCTTTCTGTCTTCAGGCTGTGTGGATGCAGTATTAAAGAAAAACACTATTACCTTCTGAATTCAGCTCTGCGTTCAAACCCATCACAGCTGAGAGAGCTGGACCTCAGTGGGAATGAACTAAAAAAGACAAGAGTGAAGCACTTATGTGATGCACTGAAAGATTCACACTGTAACCTGGAGAGATTGAGGTGAGGAACATTCAACTACATTCCTATTCCTTTAATTGTCTTAAACATATTAATTTTAAATCACTGGTCAGGCAATTAGCAAGAATTGCACAAATACTTAAGATAAAGTAACTTCGCTTGAAATAGCCTTTCCATTTGTTTTCCTTAAATGTTTAAGCCATTGGGGTAAACTTGCAGACAGCTTTTAGAGGAAGAGGAGTCAGTGTTGTTCCACTCAATGTTAATGGTTTCAAACAGTACATAAGTAGTTGAAAAATTTCTCCCCGGTCGTTTGACTTTTATTCGAGACCAAATATTTACTATAGGGTTCTAGCCAGGTCAAAACATGACCCTGATGGACTTCTCAAGCCGCTTATTGGTTGTCTTTGTAATTTGGGCAGAAACAATGCCTTGTTGAAAGATAACAACTTTGGCAAACAACTAAAAAGGCTTTCCACACAGTGACACATCTTCCTCTATGCTTTACGGTAGAGATGCATTCCTTATTATGTTTCTCACTAGATCTTCAAAGACACTGCTTTGGAGCCTCTTGTTTCATGGTGATTCATCAATCCACACAACTCTGCTAAACCACCAAAAACATTCTGTCTTTGGTGTTTTTCTGAAATAGCAATGGCTTTTTAAGTAGTGCATTTGCTTAAATTTTGCTAACTTTTCTAACCAATGATTTGTGGTTAGGACGATTAAAAGCTTGATTTTTAGCTATTTTGGGCTTAGCCCATTGTTTTTTGCACAGGAGTGTACATGAAAAAGATGATATTTGAATGAAACATAATGAAGTGTTTGTTTGTCTCATTTCTCCCAATGTAGGTTAAGATACTGTGATATGACGTATGAGTGTTGTTCTGCTCTGACTTCAGCTCTAAAATCAAACCCATCACACCTGAGAGAGCTGAACTTGAGCGGGAATAAACTTGGAGACTCTGGAGTTGAAAACATATGTGATATACTGATGAATTTACAGTGCAAGCTTAAAATACTAGAGTTAGTATCATTATACTTTACAGCGGTTACAGTGTGATTAAAGTTTAGTTTATTTATTTATTTTAAGACAACATTACCCAAGTTTCATCATGTCCCAGATAGCAACTTTGTGTCGGCCCAGATCCGGCCCACATCTGGCACATGCGGGATGATGATCTGGGCCACATGTGGCAGGAATGATGGCACTTGGGCGGACCGCTCCTGTCATTTCAGCATTAACAAGCCTGTTTTCAAGCAGAATCACTGAAGGAAAGAAGAAAAAAAGAGATGAGCAGAAACACAAGAACTACAACTGACTTCAGCCACAGCTAGTGATGGGACATTTGAACCGAGGCTTCGGAGCTTGTGTCGAGCATAAATGGGCGTGCCAGATGAAGCGTCGATTCGAGGCTTGTGTTGGGAATGTAGAAATCACGTGACCGATGACAAACGAGGCCTCGGTTTGTGTGGAATACGTCATCGGTTCGGTTTGAGTGTCGCTTCCGGATAAAGGGGGTTCGAAACACACGCCACCTTGTGGGTGTTTCAGGAGTAGTAGAACCAGAAGTAGTAGTAGAGTGTCGGAGAGTCAGAGTTAGAGAGTTGTGTCATTGTTGTTATTGTATTATTAGAGCTATATTATTACATTAAATTAGGTTATATTAGGTTTGTATGGTATAATTTTTGAATAATTAATTATGTGTGTGTGTGTGTGTGTGTGTGTGTGTGTGTGTGCGTGTGTCTGAGCCAGTTGTCTCTGCACAAGTAAAGTCAGACAGAGAAGATACATATTTTATTTTATACCCAGGCAATGCACAAATGTCTGTGCAGGTCATAGGCTCAGGATTAATTTTGTCTGCTATTTCTTTGCACAGTAGCTAGGTGTCACTAGTGAGCAATGCTGAATGAAGCTTCGGGTAATGAACCTTTTGGTGAAGCAATGGGTTGCGAAGCCTCAGTGCTTCACGAGGCTTCATTTGCCCATCACTAGCCACAGCCTTAGATGAAATCAACTGAAGATAAAAGACATTAAATCTCTGAAGATCTGATTAAACAACTCCACAAACAGCATTACCAGCTTCACTTATTACTAACCTGACTGACTTTATTTCCGTCACACGTCTACAGAAGCTTTTATTGAAAATTAACAGGTTTAACTCGTGTTACATTTGAGGTTACCATGATGGTGATTGATGTTTCCATTAGTTGGCCTCTTAACTTTATACATATATAATTGTCTTTTCTGACTGCTACAATGGTGTGTTTGTCAAACACATTAGCAGCAGCAATAAAAATAGAAGTGAGATCAGGTGTTGACTGTTAGCTGTTGATGTTTTTACTATCATTGTAAAATGGTCTGAATCAATGATGTTGTTTAGATGAAAAAAACTGTTTTGTGCCATCAATACACTAACATTACAAACCCTGTGTTTCTGTGACATGAGCTCGAGCTGTATTGCAGAAATTATTAGAATTTTTAAAAGGTACTTTGAGATGACACACTAAGACATCAAGAATCAGCACATGAATCTCAACTATGGTGACAATCAAAAGCATCATGTAGCCACAATGCATGCTGGGTACTATAGTACAAAACTCCCAGAATGCATCAGAGCATTATGCAGCTGATCTGATTGTCTAAATATTTTGTTTATTGTCACCATCGTTGAGATTCATACGCTGATTACTGATATCTGTGTTTGTCAATGTAGTTTTCTTTCTTGTGTTTTTATTTACATCTTCTAACTGATTTCTGCAATACATCTGGATCTCATTTTGCAGTAACATTTATATTCAATTATTATGACTTCAGTGAAGCAGGCTATTTCATGTTAACAATGATCACACTTCAGTTTTCTTTGCTACTGCTTGACAGAAACACTACCACAGCAGAGAAGAAAAATATATATGTTAAAAGTTAAGAGCCCAACTAATGGAAACATCAATCAAAACATGAGAGTTAAACTTCTGTTAATTCTCAATAAGAGCTTCTGTAGACGTCTGGCAGAAATAAAGTCAGTCTGGTTAGTAATAAGTGAAGCTGGTAATGCTGTTTGTGGAGTTGTTTAATCAGATCTTCAGAGATTTAATGTCTTTTATCTTCACTTGATTTCCTCTAAGGCTGTGACTGGAGTCAGTTGTAGTTCTTGTGTTTCTGCTCATCTCTTTTTTTCTGTTTCCTTCTTTCCTTCAGTGAGTCTGCTTGATAACAGGCTTGTTAATGCTGAGATGACTCTATAAATAATATATAAATATTTTGTGGATCAGATAAGGTCCAGTTCTGGTTTATTTCTTTGCTCTTGGCTGACATTTGGCCTTTCTATGGCCTGCTTGTGGTCCAGATCTGGCAAACAGGAGCGGTCCGCCCAAGTGCCATCATTCCTGCCACATGTGGCCCAGATCATCATTCCGCACGTGCCAGATGTGGGCCGGATTTGGGCCGACACAAAGTTGCTATCTGGGGTGTAACACTGCACTTTCTTGCACTTTACCATCTGAAGATACATTGATAATGCAAATTTTTTTGAGTGAAGATGGCTTCAGATGTGGGTTGTAACTAGTATCCTCAAATCTTAGTTATGCTCCTTTATTCGTTAATGGTCATATAATTACGTTTTCAGGTGTTTGATGTTGTATTGGTGTACTGTATGGCATTTAATCATGAGAACTCACACAAGAACTTAACATGGATCTGAGTCATGGTCTTTTCTCTTTGTGTCTTCAGTCTGTGTGAATGCAGTATTACAGAGAAACAGTGTCGCATCTTGACTTCAACACTGAAATCAAACCCATCACACCTGAGAGAGCTGGACCTCAGTGGAAATAAAATAGAAAACACAGGAGTGAAGCACTTATGTGATGTGCTGAAGGATTCACACTGTAAACTGGAGAGCTTGAGGTCAGTAACATTCACATACTGTCAGGACTGTTTAGTTTTATTGTTTTTAGTTTGGTTTTCGCTGTTTCTGTTTCTGATTTCTTGTTCCTTGGTTTCCAATTAAGTTACACACCTGGTTCATGTTTTGTGAATTACCATCCCTGTGTATTTAAGCTCTAAGTTCTCTGTTCTTTATTTGGTTTCATAACGCTTATGTGGAAGTGTAGTATGTTTTCTGAGTTTCTTAATGTTCATTAAAGCCTCCTTGTATCTATTTGCTACATGGTACAACTCANTGTTTCTGTTTCTGATTTCTTGTTCCTTGGTTTCCAATTAAGTTACACACCTGGTTCATGTTTTGTGAATTACCATCCCTGTGTATTTAAGCTCTAAGTTCTCTGTTCTTTATTTGGTTTCATAACGCTTATGTGGAAGTGTAGTATGTTTTCTGAGTTTCTTAATGTTCATTAAAGCCTCCTTGTATCTATTTGCTGGCGTCACATGTCTTTCCTTGTGGATTATACTACACGGTACAACTCAATACAGAACACCGCATCCAAAGAAAGAAAAAAGTAAAAATAATCATGGACTTACCAGCTGTCCACCTGCCTGGATCAGGAGAATCGTGCCCTTGAGCACACAAGAGACTTTTCCCTCTTGTGTTTTTTCTTACAAGCCTGAATAAGTGAACTAAGGAATGTGGAGTGTGTACTGGTCCAGTATGGATCCTCTTTTATCATCTGCATCTAGGAAATGGACAACGATGGTCCCACTCAAAAACCAGAGCCCAGCCAGACTTCCGTCACACTCCCATCGACCAAGAGCCTGAGCCCACCGCAGTCTCTGAGCCTGAGCCCGTCATGAAGACAGTGTCTGAGCTTAATACTGAGGCCATTTTCATCCCACCCTAGCCCCACAGAGAGACCAGGTGCGTGAGCTAGTAACAACGTCCATCAAGGAGAGCATTAGTGGAGTATGATGTCATGGTGTGGAGTTTCGCCCATGCTCCCATCGCTGAGGGTGAGCTGTGCCTGGTCTCCTGTCACCACTGGGTCCGCCCAGCTCCAAGTCTACTTTGTCGCTGAAGGTTTTATCTAGTTCCAAGTCTCGTTCATCCCTGATGGTCCCACCAGGCCTCAGGCTGCCAAGCCCCTCACTCTACCTTGGCCTGTTGAACAGGTGGCATGAGCGAAGCTTTTTTATTTTGGTGAATGAGATGTTTCTTGGACACAAAACTGCACAGCTCATGCTCCCAATGCTCCCTTCTGTTCTGGATGCACATATTTAAATGTTCCTCTAAAACACCACACCCAGCGGTATATAGGGTATATGATAAATAGGGGAGAGTGAGGGGGGTGGGGGGTAAGGGTAATCCTTGTCACCTCTCAAAGGTTAGTCTGTGTCCACAGTGATGGAGGGAGAGGCAGTGGATGTCGTTCACCAGCCTAATGGCCTGTGGGAAAAAACTGTTCCTCAGCCTTGATGTTCTGGCTTTAACACTCCTGTATTCTCAGTGATGTGAACACCCATGAATCTGAAACCAGTCCCTCTCTCCACCTCAATCTCACCAATGCACAGTGTTGAGTGCTGATCCTTCCTCCTCCTTAGATCGACAATCATCTCCTTGGTTTTTGTTAACATTTAGGGGAAGATTGTTATCCTGAAACTTCACTAAGTCAGCCACTTCTCTCCTGTATGTTGATCTATCACCTCCTGTTTCAGTCCAATGACTGTTGTATCATCAGGAAATTTGATGATACTGGTGTTGTTCTGGTAGGCCACACAGTCATGAGTGAAGAGTGTGTAGAGCTTAAAGTCCTGAACCCAATTATATTGGGTGGGTGGCACACCAAGGAAGTAAAGCTTATTGGTGAGCTCATATGGAATCACTGTGTTGAAAGCTGTAATATAATATATTAAACAGCATTCAAACATAACTGTCCTTATTTTCCAAGTGTGTGAAGGCAGTGTGTATTGTAGTGCTGATAGCATCCTCTGTGGACCTATTTTGTCTATATGCAAAGTGGAGAGAATCCAGGGTGTCCAGGATAAAAGTCTGGATGTGACTCATGACGATTCTCTCGAAGCACTTCATAATATTAGAGTCAGAGCAATGGGTTGGAAATCATTGTGCGATGGGCAAATTGAGTATATCTGCAAAGACATCAGCCAGTACAAATGAGCAGGTTCTGAGGACCCATCCAGGGATGTTGTCTGGGTCAGCCGATTTCCTTAGGTTTACTCTTCGGTAAGTTTTTGCCACCATTGCAGATGAGACTGTAAATGGCAGGCGTGTGAGCTCTGCACTCCCATCAGCCAGCCCCATCTGGGTGAATTTCTATTTACACCTAAGCAGAAAATGACGTTTATGCTCAAAATCTCAGGGCCTTTATACTCAATGTCTTGTAAAGATTGTGAGTTCACAAAATATTTGTGAAAAAAATCTTCACCTTTGTGATGTGATGTGATCTAGTGAAATAAAGAATCTCTCTGTTTCTTTGTCATGAAGATGCTATAACTTTAGAGAATGAAGAGTTTGTTTCTTTCATTTCTCTTTATGTAGGTTTAGAGGCTGTGATATGACAGATGACGGTTGTTCTGCTGTGACTTCAGCTCTGAAATCAAACCCATCACACCTGAGAGAGCTGGACCTGAGCGGGAATAAACTAGGAGATTCTGGAGTGAAAAACCTCTGTGATATACTGAGTAATCCAGAATGCAACCTGGAAAAACTAGTGTTGGTATCATTATGCTGTACAGTATTGTGAAAGCTTATTATGGACTGTAGTGTGTCAGTAGAAAGAGCATTAAACTTTGAAGCATTTGATTATTTTGACATTTGCATGGCTTTTACAGGAATCATGCAAAGTTTTTACTAATGGTACTTTTCCATTGGTAAAGATGTGTATTTAGTGATGGTAAACTAAACTCTAAAATAAACTTAAACTAAATTGTGGTTCATGTACAAACTATTCATGATTTTCTCACATTATGAATGTGAAAATAGTTTAAATGTTAATTTTTCAATTGGTCCTTTATTGATCCTATATCTTAATCTGCATTGATAAATTGCAGGATGACTCCAGAATTTTGTGGTAATACTAATAACCCTACATAGATCTGAGTCATTGTTCTTTTCACTTTTTGCTATCTTCAGTCTGTGTGGATGCAGCATTACAGAAAAACAGTTTCTCATCCTGACTTTAGCTCTGAAATCAAACTCATCACACCTGAGAGAGCTGGACCTCAGTGGGAATGAACTAAAAAACACAGGAGTGAACTATTTATGTGATGTACTGAAGGATTCACAATGTAAACTGGAGAGATTGAGGTGAGGAATATTCACATACAAAATCAAAATGTTTAGCAATCACTTGAATAGTTTAAACCAAGACACATTATATTTAATATCTCACAATGAGCCTAACATTATATTTCTGAAAAATTCTTCACTTTAGTGATGTGTTTTGTGATTTAGTGAAAGCAGGGTCCAAAATTAACTGTGCCTTCTAAAAATCAGTTTCCTTAGCAGAGGTCGCGTTAGACTTTCGCACTGTCCTTCATTTTGAGTAGTTTTTTTTCCGTCACTGCAAAAAAAATTCCGTCAATGACGGAAAATTTTCGGTTAACGCGACCTCTGATCCTTAGAAATGCTTTGAACAACTCAGAACGTCAGTGGAGAAAGGCATATAGTTTATCATAACATCGTAATATACATCACGGTCCTGCTATATTGCTTAATCCACCCGATTTTTTTATACTAACAGAAAAATATACCGGGATAACTTGGCTTCTCTTGGTTAATGATATGCTAAAGCCCACCGGCACGTTGACGTGATCAGTTACAAGGAAGTTTGTGATGTCACAAACGCCAGCTATTTTTTGAAACTGTCTTTAAATTAACTTATGACTGACTTATGTATTTGCACATTGTTTGTTTCAAAGCATTTGTCTTAAAGCAAACACCACATAGACATATAAACAACATTAAAAACTTGATTTTCACCACAGGGGGACTTTAAGTTTAGGTATATTGGATGATTAAGTGATGTAGAAAATGGTCATTCAGAATAAGGCAATAATATGTGCTTTATAAGTACTAATAAACAGCCAATATGCTAGTAATATGCAAGCTAATAAGCAACTAGTTAAAAGACCCTAAAATAAAGTGTTACCAGTGTTTTTGGCTACTGAATTTCACAGTGTCACAGGCCACTGTGGAGGGAGGTAATTATAAATGAGCTGAATATGTCTGCTGTGGCATGAATATTCTCTGTCAGTCATTAATGTAACTTACAATGGTATAAAAATGTTGTATGATGAAACGCTTTTGAGCAAAGTACAGTGGAATAACTGCACAACCCAAGTTTCCCAAAGCACATATGCCTCAACCAGACAGAGCACAGAAAATGAAGGAGTGCAAAAAATTGACTGAAATGTGCATTTTGATTAAATAGTTGTCATTGAATTTTTGTACAATTTGAGAATTGAATATAAATAACAGTAACTGTAATGAAATAAGAGTAATGAAATAATGAGAGAAACATTTACAGAAAAATATTATTTAAAATTTGCAGAATGTATGTGTACCTGCAGAACCTTCTTCCTCTGACGCTTTTTATTTTTCATGGTAAATGTGACCACAGCTTAAAAAAAAATAATTTTCAAACTCTGGGTGAACTCTCTCTTCCTCTGTCTGTTTGTCTCTTTCTAGTCTAAATGACTGTGGCATTACAGATGTTGCTTGTTTGTCTCAGTCTTTGGGTGACGCAAAAGCACTGCAGTTTTTAAAAGAGCTTGACCTGAGTAAAAATAACATAGGAGACTCAAAAGGCAAGCTCAGTGACGTGCTACGAGACTCAAACTGTAAACTAAGGTGAGTAAACATCTTTTTGTTGCAGTCGTGCTAACACATGAATGTAATATGTGTTTTAAATAACTCGTATTTAAAACGTACAAATATTGTTTTAAAAATACATATGCTCTAAATACTGTAATTTAATGTCAGTGAAGTCAGTAACTAATCTAACTACAGGAATTTTATGTTAATTTAATGTTACCTTTTTCACTCAAAAGAAGTTATTAGAATTTGAAACTTGTTCCACCCAACATTGATTATTTTCTCTTCTGATTCCCTCTTACAGCCTAGAGAGAGATCATTGGTTTAGCTGGAGAGCTGGTGTAAACCTCATTGGTAGCATTGGTGGATGGATTACATCCTTTTCTAAAGCTCAGGAACCTGTGAAATCAACAGAACAAGACCAGTGAACATCAGATGAGGGATCATCAGAAGAGTTTAGTATAGTATAGTATACTATAGTACTGTGCCTATGAGGATTAATGAATATGTGTGATGATGTGTTGCCTGTATACCAGAATCTAAAATATCTAAAATGTACATATATATATATATATACACACACACACACAAGAAAATCAATCTTTGAGAACAGCACTGTGTCAGAACGGGATTTTTTGGTGAGATAATGCCAAACAGCAATTCATAAATACAAACACTGTTCAAAACCTAAAGCTATTATGAATTCAATGCGTTTATACATTTATTTGACAGCAAACTTAAACTGCTTCAAGTAGCATTGCTTTCACAGATGTAGTTTGTTATACCAGCTTTAATGTATTACTATTAATACTGATTAATACATATGAATACATTGATTAATATTGGTTTAGCATTCATACATAATTTTGTTTTATGTACAGGTGGAACAGAGGAGGAGGAAGAATGTGGTCAGAGCTCAGACCAGGTGGATTATTAGTCATTAGTATAAGGCCTGAAAACATAATGTTGGGATTAAAATCATTGTGGGCTACATATACAGATTCAAATTTATACTATCAATATATAATTTTTATGTTTCTTTATAAGAATTTCTTTTGAAATTTTGGGACGTTTTACATTTTATCACTCTTACACTTTATATACTGTGGTAGAAATTCCCCTACACTCCTGGCTTAAAAGATTAGTTCACTTTCAAATTAAAATTACCCCAAGCTTTACTCACCCTCAAGCCATCCTAGGTGTATATGACTTTCTTCTTTCCGATGAACACAATCGGAGATATTTTAATAAATATCCTGATGCATGTGTAAAAAAAATATCCATATTTAACAAACGCATCGCTTCGCTTCAGAAGGACTTTATTAAGCCCCCAGAGCCGTGTAGAGTACACGTTTATGATGGATGGATGTGGATGGAAGCACTTTCTTCAGCTTGTACTCATTGGTCCCGTTCACTGCCATTATAAAGCTCGGATGTGTCAGGATATTTATTAATATTTCTCTGATGGTGTTCATCAGAAAGAAGAAAGTCACATACACCTAGGATGTCTTGAGCGTGAGTAAAGCTTGGGTTATTTTAATTTTAAAGTGAACTAATCCTTTAAATTAACCTGGTGTCAAAATTTTTACTCTACTTGGCGTCTCCACTTCGACACCTATGTGATTTTATTTATTTATTTATTTTTGTCTATATTTCCAATGTATTATCTTATTTCTATATGTGTATGTATGTTTTTTTCTTTTCTTTGCATATTTCTATTCTGTAAAGCACTTTGTAAACAACACCCCTTATTAACACTATCACTTGGGAATGGAAATAAGGTCTCTAGTGCTCCACTAAACACTGTCACTTAAGAATAGAAGTAAGATCTCTAGTGTCTAGCCTGCTGCGCAGCAGTAATCAGACAGACTCCAGAAAATGCCTTAGAATATGCTTTTATCACAGCCGGGAGGATCTCGGACCAATTTCAGAGAATTTCCCCTGACAAAAAAAGAACCGTTTTTATAGAATAGGAGCATGGCAAAGGTGACATGATTACTTACATTATTTTTCTACAATATGATTGGTTCTTCAAATGGTTAATTGTTACTAGGTAAAAGCAAATTTGGATTCCTTGATTCTTCAGCTTGTTGCTAAAGACATCATGATGAGGTTCGATATACTGTATATGTATAAGAAAACTAGATAGTTGTCTAGTTTTGTTTCCTCTTTTGTTATATTTAGACACACTAACTTTGGCCCAAGTGTTGGCGATTATTTAGTTTTCAAAAGCATATAAATGGTAATCCTGCAAGAAAAGAAATGTTAGTTATGATTAATAAATAAAAATCCTTAACAATACTGGATATGTGTATTTATATTTTAATTTGTATAAAGTTTGTTATATGTCTATATTACTAATGTTCACATGTGTTGCCTTGCAAAGACATCTAAGCAAAACAACTCATCAAATAAGCATCAAAGTAAGAATTTCATTGTGTTTGGGACTCTGTTCATGAGACACTAATGCTTCGAGGAGACTCTTCTCCCTATACCAGCCCAGACTAATTAAGCTTCAGTATTTACCAATTCACAGCATTTATGTACCCATCCTCATCCTCCTTTGAAGTTATTGCTTTCTCTCCCACCAGATAGTCTAATGCATTTCATTTAGTGATTATAATATTCATTTTTGCCATTGCATTGTAATATGTATTGGCATCTTGAAAATATACAAAGTTGAAAACCTGATCATTTTATTTTGTTTGAGAATTTCATTGGTTCACTAGCCAGTTGTAAGTATATTAGAGTTTCTCCTGAGAGATTGTCCTGCTTAAATCTGTTGTCTCGAACTTAAAAAGTCACAACAGTATAAGCTGACTTTGAGAAGAACCATGCTGGCCTGAATATTAGGCTATACGAAGACAGAAGTTATAGAACCTATCGTAATCTCATTGACAGTTATCTGTGCTAAAGGGTTAGTCCACAAAAAATTTTAATTTCTGTTTTTAAGTACTCACCCTTGTGTCGTTCCAAACCTGCAAGACCTTTGTTCATCTTCGGAACACAAATTAAGATATTTTTGATGAAATCCAAGAGGTTTTTTTCTTATCACCCATAGAAAACAACGTAATTACCGTCATTCAAGGTTCAGAAAGATATTAAAGACATCATTAAAATAGTCCATGTGACTGCAGTGGTTCGAAAATAAAATAATAGCAACTTTATTCAACAATTTCTTCTCTACCCTGTCAGTCTTCTACGCAGTTGACGCAGTGCAGCGCTTCTGTGTTTATGTCCGAACGGTGGCTCAGTATTGGCCGATGCTGTTCACGTGAGCACCACGACACATGCATGTCATGCTGACGCAGGAGCTGGCCAATACTGAGCCGGCTGATTTGTTTTTGCGCACAAAAAGTATTCTCCTCGCTTCATAACATTAAGGTTGAATCACTGTAGTCACACTAACTGTTTTAATGATGTCTTTACTACTTTTCTGGACCTTGAATGATGATAATTACATTGCTTTCAATGGGGGATAAAAAAATTTGGATTTCATCTTACTTTGTGCTCCGAAGATGAACGAAGGTCTTACGGGTTTGGAAAGACAAGAGGGTGAGTAATTAATGACAGAAATTTCATTTTTGGGTGAAGTAACCCTTTAACTGACATACACATCTTTAGCAGAACTAGTGTCGTACAGCTCTGTGTGTGATTGCTTTTCCTGCTGAGATGCATTATTCCACTCTGTACTCCACCATAATCCCTGACCCTCACCACTGCTGAGACTTCCCCAGTGTACAGATTATGTAATGAATACATGAATTATCTTTATTAGGCAGTAATCACTAATTATGCAGATGAATTAGAGAATCTTTTTGCCATTGAGATGACTTGAAAAAAGTGTTTATAATCAACCTGAATTCACCCTACAAATATTATATTTTAATCTACTAGTTAACTTATTATTTGATTCGTTCTTAAGACCAGGAGGCCAGAGGGTCAGCTAAATTTGATTTAAAAAGATATAATTATTGACGTGACGACTCTATGTAGGATATTTCCTCATTAACAAACTGTTCAACTAATTAAAATTGCTCATTCACACCCTTCTATTCATTTTATTTTCGATGTGAGGTTTGTGTTGCATCGTTTTCTCTTTACTCAGAATGTGTTATGTTTGTAGGAGATGTGAATATCTTTCCTCTGATAATGAGGTCTGTGTTTCAGTGTGTTTGGGAAATGAATGGGGTCGCGCGCAGATCTGTGGGGTGTCACGGGCGCGCGTGCACGGCAGCATCATCACGCGCAGCATCTTTCGCCCACAGACAGCACTTCATTTCACTTACTTTTTATTTCTCAGACAAAAAGAGCCTTTACTACTGCGTCATATCTGGATATTCTGCACTCCTGGATAACCGTGAGGATATTCGCGCCGCTGGATTGGAGTGTTTTCATGGAAAATGGCGAGATGGGCTCACGCGTGTCTGCTGCTGATGATGGTGATTTTCAGCGGATCGTGGACCGCAGTGGACGCGCTCACATTTCCACAGCATTACACGTAAGAAACACTTACAATTTCACACCATTACACGAAATAATCACTCATTCCCATAGTGTTACACGTTCATTTCCACAACATTACACGTAAGACACGCTCATTTCCACAACGTTACTCGTAAAAAGGTAATTTTCACAACATTATATGTAAGAAACATTCAATTCCACAACATTACACATAAGAAGTGCTCATTCCATCACGTTACATTTAAGAAATACTCATTTCCACAGCATTACACGTAAGAATAATTTTCACAACATTACGTGTAAAGCATATTTTCTCAACGTTACACTTCAAAATATTAATTTCCACAACATTAAACATAGAAAAAACTCATTAGGATGAATGGCGAAATGAACTTGTTCATACGTGTTTAGGGGAAATGCGAGTTTACCAAGTCAATCATAGAAGTGAGCTACACCTACCATTGATGAAATTTCATTTTCTAAAAAAATATAAAATAATATTGATATATTTTTAGTTCTAAAATGCAAATATTTTCTTATAATGTCAGTGTGAATTCATTATAATTAGCTTTTTATATAACAATCTATTGTATTATCTCATTTAGATAGATGAATGTGTGTATATTTAAGGTCAGTGTCTTCTGGCAGACAGACAGCAGATTTATACGCTGGTTCAATAATCCTCAGAACATTACGAAGTAATTACTGTCACATCTATCTATCTATCTATCTATCTATCTATCTATCTATCTATCTATCTATCTATCTATCTATCTATCTGCACGCTCACAGTCTGTCTTCTGTGGCTTAAAGCTGATCTCAGTAATGTGAATATGGGTCACAACAGCCCCTCATTTCCCTGTATCTCTCTGTCTGTCTCTAGGGAGTGTGTGTCAGGTAATAGGCAGCAGGGAAGATCTCAGATGTGTGTGTGTGTGTGTGTGTGTGTTTCTGGGCATGTTCAGATCAGCTGCTGAGAGTGCATTAGATCGCCTGAATCACAGACACACACCCTGATACACTTTCACCTTTACATATTGTGTAACACATGATGCTACACGTGCAGTGAACCTGTGTGTGTGTTTACAGCAGCTGTGATGGAAAGTGCAGACTGAAATCTTACTGACTTACTCTAGAATAATGAAATCTCATCCATGATAGGCCTATTCATTTTCCAAGTGACCTCAGTTAAAGTATTTATCCCTTTTTCGTAAAGTCAACATTTCAGCTGTAAGCAGTAGGAATGCATCAGTATGGCAAAACTTACAATTTTGTAACCTAGTTAGTGTTATTATGGCCGATATAAATATGATGGCTGATATAAATGTATACTATTTTAAGTTTTTTAAAACAAAAAATAAGCGTAAAAAAAAAAAAAAACGTTTTAAGGGTTTTACCTAAAATAAACCTTGTCATTATGCTTCTGATACCAATAATAAAATATTTACTGTTATATTGTGCACCCCAAACTCATCTTATCCTGTCAATTAACACTGATTATTAAATGCTGGACCTGTAGAGATTTCTCTAAGCGTTCGCTCGTTATGATCTCCACGTGTTAATTGACAGTTGCGATTTAATTAGGTTTGAGCTATGGATGCTAAACAACCTGAACTTACGTAATATAACATAACTGCAGTCGGGCTGTAATCACTTGCAGATCTGTTCTGTTGTCGTGGAAACAGGTGATATTTATGATCAGACTGCAGGGTTATGATTTAACCGTACATGCTGTTCTGTAACAGGACGGTTTAATGAAGCCGAACGGACCCGTGTGTGCTGAACAAGACCTCACAGATATTAAATAATTCATCTGCATCTGTAGATCAGGGCTGTTTCATTGAGCAGCACAGTTTGTTTGTAGCCTGTGTGTTTGCCGACAGTATAAACACATCACATTCTGTACATTGATTATATTGATCGGTTTAGCTGACTGTGAGGATATTATATCATATTCTGTCACTGATACTGTGTGTCGTACGAATGAGGACAGTTTAGTTGAGGTCACTGAATATTTATCAACTCAATTTTAGCATCCGTTTTCTTTCACAAAAGATGTGAAAACATGCTGTACAAACCACCCATTCCAGTGTTGCAGAGAAAGACATCATGTGTTAATGTTTTCAGATAATCATCATCATATGGTTGATAATGCAGTTACAGTCAGCCTGGTAATATCATGGAGCACGCAGTTATAACATCCTGAGGAGATTTATTTTACGATAGTAACCGGCTGACTGTATTACACTGCGACCCAAATATTGATGTGAAGGTGAAAGTTTATAATCTTACCTGGATAATAGCTTTTGTTACATGAAAAAATAATCCATTATTACAATGTTCAAATTCACTACACTCCATAAACTGAGACACAAGATGGTCCCAATTGCACGGAAGGCTCCAGCTCAAAATAGAGGTCTGGGCTGCGATTATCAATACAATTTTAATTTTTTTAAGATTTTTTGCCTTAAAGGATTAGTTCACTTTAAAATGAAAATTACCCCATTATTTACTCACCCTCAAGCCATCCTAGGTGTATATGACTTTCTTCTTTCTGATGAATACAATCAGAGTTATGTTAATAATGACTCTGATGCTCCCAAGCTTTATAATGGCAGTGAAGGGAAACAACCTGTTTGAAAATGTCAAAAAAGTGCATCCATCCATCATAAACGTATTCCACACGGCTCCAGCGGGTTAATAAAGGCCTTCTGAATAGAAGTGATACGTTTGCGTGAGAAAAATATCCATATTTAACACGTTATAAAGTAAAATAACTACTTCTGCCAGACCGCCTTCCGTTTTCAACTTCGGAAGAAAGTGTATGGCGTAAATGCGTTCACGACAACCCGAGTTCGATTCCCATCTCGAGGTCCTTTGTCTATCCTGCCCCCCTCTCTCTGCCCAATGCTTTCCTGTCTACTCTCTACTGTCCTCTCTGAATAAAGGCACAAAAAGCCCATAAAGAAAAAAAAAAGAAAGTGTAATGGCTCTTGCAGTTCAAAACGCTAACGCTACGTCCTACACCTTTCGTAAACGCTTTTTTCATAGGTTGAATATGGAAGGAGGTTAAATATGGATATTTTTTATACACTACATGGATATTTTTCTAACACAAATGCATCTCTTCGCTTCAGAAGGCCTTTATTAACTCGCCGGAGCCGTGTGGAGTATGTTTATGATGGATGGATGCACTTTTTTGAGTTTCAAACAGGTGGTTTCCATGCACTGGCATTATAAAGCTTGGGAGCATCAGGGTGATTATTAATATAACTCCGATTGTGTTCATCAGAAAGGAGAAAGTCTCCTAGGATGGCTTGAGGGTAAGTAAATCATGGGGTGATTTTAATTTGAAAGTAAACTAATACTTTAATAATTGACTTGAAATTCAGTACTTCACAACTTTTCAGCACTTTTTGCTCCTATAATTCACCACGCACACATTGTTGAGAATGCGCTTGCTTGGTGCTAAACACGATCCAAACAAGTCCATTTCTTTGAATCTCCAGAATAACATAAAAATCATAATATATTCAGCTACAGTGATATAAATCATATCATGAAATCTGTCATGAAATCTACAGCAAAACTGTTTTTTTTCCTGTTGTGTAACGGTTGTGTTGTTTGTGTTGTGTAGGATCATGCACTGGGCTCGTCGCATTGAACAGGAGATTGACAGAGTCTTGCAGCACATCAGCGGTGCTCAGCAACTGAAGGGGGTAAGACTGTGTGTGTGGCTTTTCCAGTATCTCTGTCAAGCATTTACTCATTAATGTGGGTCTGGCTGGCATGTCAAACACCCACAAACAATGAGGAACTGAGACACAAAATCCGTGCTGGAGAATATAATGATCCTCCCATTCCACCACTGAGAGGCTGCAGCATCTGAATGCATCCTGAAGCTCTTTGTGTGTGTGTGTGTGTGTGTCTGTGTGTCTGTGTGTGTGTGTCTGTGTGTCTGTGTGTCTGCTCACATCACTGAGAGAGAACAGATGGTTCGCCCCTCTGATGCTAAAGTCATTCATTTACCCAGAATGCCACAGTGCTGTAGACAGAACGCTTCACTGCTGATGATCAATACGAGCAAATGACAGCACCTTTATAGTGGTATTATTTGTCCGGTCATCTTCATATTATTATTATTAATATTATTATTATTTGAGATAAACATGTTTCTAATGATGGCTAAGGATCTTCTGATGAAAACCTCTAGAGCTGAGATTAAAAATAAAGCCGAAATTCACTCCATGTGTTCGCCATGTCTTTTGAACTATCCTGACCCTGAGTTAATGCTCTTGACCCTAACACTTGACCTCTGACCTCGACTTTGATCAGTGAAAGTCTGTGTGAGATGCGCTCAAGCACTCAATGCAGATCACATTTCTGTCAGATTTTGCATTTATTCTTTTCACAGATCTTTTTCTTTTGCATTTTAATATAAAATATATTAAAATATTACTCATAATTCTTTACAATTTTATAATGTGATGCATTTCAGAGTAATCAGGACTAGCATCAAAATTTGAAAAACTGAAAGTAAAATAAAATACATTTTCAGACTATGAAACTAAATTAAGTACAAATTAAAAATAAGTTGATTTTCGGCATGAAAGTCGGCATGAAACTGAAGTTTCAATAGTTTTTTTCTTACCTATTGTGACATATATCTGAGTTTGCTTTTCAAACAAGAAAAAATTTAGGCCAGGTCGCAATTTTGTCCATGGGGAATTGATTGGATGGTTGCATGGTTGTTGTTTGCTATCGGTGGATTTCAAGTGAGTGACAAGTTGTCCCGCCCTCATTCTAGTAAACACATCATCAGAGAAAAGAAGAGTTGGCTGGGAAATTGTGGCAAGCAAATCACATTTGGCTCTAATTTTGTGCCAATTTTAAGTTTGCATATTTTAAAACCAGTTGCTAAGATATTATTGGTTTATTTTCATTTTTTTCTTTGGAATAACAAGTTCATGGGTTTCATCTTGACTCATTGTCTAGTTTTAATGCAGCATCTGTAGGTTCAAGTTGTCAGTGTGTAAGTGAGCGTGTGTTTGATGTCCCTGTATTGATCTGAGCTCTAAACGGCTCTTGTTCTGGACTCAGAGGTTATTTACCGGGTAAATGAGGCTCGTCTTCTTAAGTCACGCCACTGGGTTACAGCAGCTGTTGTCTCACACCTCACGCTGGAGCACAAACACTCATTTACACAAGGAGAAAACACTGTAAAATGAGTTTATTTTTAGTGCGTCACATCTGACAGGAAGTTACACGGGTTTCCCAGCGATGAGCATTAATAATGTACAACACAAACATGCAGCTCACTCGCTGTGTCCTCCAGCTGATGAATGTCCTCTTGATGGTATATAAATGTTTGGGGGTAAGCAATATATTTATAATATTCAATATTCATATATTATTTATTCAGCAAGGGTTTTATATTTATACCGATCAGGCATAACACTATGAGCACTGACAGGTGAAGTGAATAACACTGGTTATCTCTTCATCACGGCACCTGTTAGTGGGTGGGATATATTAGGCAGCAAGTGAACATTTTGTCCAAATAAAGTTGATGTGTTAGAAGCAGGAAAAATGGGCAAGCATAAGGATTTGAGTGAGTTTGACAAGGACCAAATTGTGGTAGACGACTGGGTCAGAGCATCTCCAAAACTGCAGCTCTTGTGGGGTGTTCCCGGTCTGCAGTGGTCAGAATCTATCAAAAGTGATCCAAGGAAGGAACAGTGGTGAACCGGCGACAGGGTCATGGGCGGCCAAGGCTCACTGATGCACGTGAAGAGCAAAGGCTGGCTTGTGTGGTCCGATTCAACAGACGAGCGAAACTCAGCGTATAGGCTACTAGCAAGCTCTTGAGCGCCATCTGACCACTTGTTTTGGTTTTGTGCATAGATCGTCTCTACTTCTGCTCTTTTTCCTGTTGAGGCGGTTAGCAAGCAGCGTTGCATTACCACATATGCCCCCTTCTGGATTGGAGTGTGGATTGCCTGTGCTGTGACTGGCTGTGACTGACTGTATTTGACGTCTGATTGTATGCACTGAACCATGACATCTGTACTGTGACGGTTCGGGATGAATTCATGTACCGTTACACCCCTTATATATATATACATATCATGGGCGTTTCCTCCAAGTAGGCAAGGGAGGCAGTGCCTCCTCAAAAAAAAATAGGATGAGAAAATAATCCATATTACATATAAAACAACACAAATATTACAAATTATGACATTAAAAAGAGCGCAAGTCACTCCTATTTCTAAAGGAACACTGACCAACAGCGACACCCGCAGGTAAAGTTACACAGAGGAGTCATGCTTTACAGTCTATGGAGTCATGCCTACCTTTCCTCTCATAGAAAACAATATAAAATCATCAGACCCCCGGCATGCGGTGGGTTTTGTGGGGGGTAATTGAGAATGAATGGGGGAAAGTCACTTGAGAGGAGGCAATGTCTCTATCGCGCTATGATTGGATGTAATTGGTTATGATTGGATATGATTGGTTTGTGCGATAAATCCCGCCTCTTGTTGACGTGCGCATTCCGCGCATCAGTTTGACTGAACAAATGAAGACTATGAAAAGTAAGTAAACAGATCACCCAGTTAGATATCACTGCTTTGTCACGTCAAAAACTTGAAATGGACTGAAAGCATGATGACTGCGGGGTTTTTTAGTGCAAACAGCTTAGTGAAATTAAAAATACAATTCGTGTCTGTGACAGACGGTGTTTACGGAGCATGACTGATGATCCAAAATAGCCAAAGATGACAATCAAAAAGAAAAACATCAATACACAAATAAAATATATTGTTTAAATTATTATTGCCTTTAGTTATTATTTTGGAATGAATGTAGAAATGCTTAAAACTCTAACTTGATGAGATTGACTTGGTTTTGATAAATAGAACATTTATTACAATACACTGTTAATGTAAAATTACAAAATAGAATTGTATTTGGTTTCTTTTTTTCTTTTTTGATGTAATGTAAAGTAATGTTTATTTCCAAGCTTTCCTGTAGCTCAGTGGTTAGAGCATGGCACTAGCAATGCCAAGGTCATGGGTTCGATCCCAGGGATTGCACATACTCGGATACAAATGTATAGGATAATGCAATGTAAGTCGCTTTGGATAAAAGCGTCTGCCAAATGCATAAATATAAATATTTAACAAGGAAGATGTGTCAGCTTTAAGAGTAATGCACATGAATTTACATTGATTCATAAAAATAAAAAAAATGTGCCGCCTCATTTCAGAACACCACTGCACGCCACTGATACATATATATTGTAATGAAGGGTCAAAGGGTCATTCTCAGCTTTATTAAATCACAGCAGTATACAAACAGGGGCAAGGCAGTACCGTAATCAGAGACAGACAAGAATCAGTGTCGGGTCACAGGCAAGGATTGAGACAGGCGGCAAGCAAACACAGATCAGGGTACAGGCAGGAATCAAGGTAGGCAGCAAAGGTTCAGCAGAGATAAACAGTCCAGGTAATAACAAGATAGCAGTCCACAAAATAACGCTCAGAAATGATCACAACAGCAAATCAAGACTTCGCAATGGGTGTGAGTGCATGTGTGTCTTAAATAGTGTGTGTGTGATGCAGTGCAGGTGTAAGCGCAATCAGTCCCAGGAATGAGGGCCTATGGGAAATGGAGTCTGAATGGTGGTGAGTCAGTATTCAGGTGATGGCTCCCTCCGGTGGTCCGGAGGATGAACCGTGGGAGCCACATTCATGACATAGAGANACATATATATATATATATATATATATGTGTATATATATATATATAGTTCTGTCATGAAACTCAGAGGGTGCAGGCTGATAGGTCCTTGCAATCTGCAAGCAATCACATCATTGCCGCTTTGCACTAGCTGATTGGCCTCTGCTGATCCTGCAGCCAATGAGATTGTTCACTCAACTTATAGTCTGGTTCATTGATTGCTGTAAGCTAGTCCTGCAGTGCCCTATCAAAGTTCCTCTGAAATCCTCCACCTCCCCCAGCTCCACCTGACTAGATCTGCTACTGTATTTATGTGTCTGTTTATCCAGCATATCATACATGCTAACAGCAGCGAGTCTGTGTATCTATTAGCAGTAGCAAGTCCATATATTCAGCAATAATCAACAGCAGTACCATGTTAACAAGCCAT